>CAUJRU010002448.1:0-76751 GCA_963277665.1 Viscum album | reverse complement strand
ATATACTGTGTATATATGAATGTGTCTTTCTTTTTTGTATTGATTTTTTGTTTTTGGGGTGCACTATTGAGTATTGTTATACTCACCCCTACACGGGATTTTCTCGCACGTGTCGTGTCTTGTGCAGAAGTAGAGCCCTTTGACAGAGTCCAGGGTAGACCAGGATAAGACCAAGCTTTCTGAGTTCCCTAGAAGTTGAGGTGTTCCTACGGCTATGAGCTGCAGTCCCAGTACATCTTTGTGTTTACATGTTGGACTTTGATGTTTTCAGACACTTGTTTTTGGTGGGCTTGTATTCTGGCCCAGTTTACTTTCAGTACATTACTTTCTATCGTACTCTGTTGCTTGGGGTTAGTTGTATGCATGAATTTTTTTTCATAGTGGTTTTTACATTTCAGAATATTTCGACTTGGAGATGTGTGCTTGTTTACAGGTTCTTATGAAATGCCTCCCATGATATTAATATGCCTACTTGGTGCTAATCACCAGCCCCTGGTCTATTGGAGGTGGTCTTGGGGATTCACGGTGCAGGCCCCACTTGGACGAGTCATGACAAATATTTCAACCTACAAATACACACACTTCAATATAATGGGAAACAAAAAAGTTTTATTATGTGTACAATGAACTACCACATCACAAAAAATGATTGTTTATTCTTCATTTATAGCCGATCATGGTAGAAATAATAAGAGAATATTTAATTTTATATAAAATTTATGATATTTAAAAGGTATTTAATCTTTTTTAATTTTCTTAAACTCATATATTTATACATTCCATCTTCTTTAAATACAATAATTTTCTTTAAGGAAGTGTGGGATATTGCACCGCAAAGAGTAGTGATTTGGTTACATAGTACATAGATTGTATTAAGGATGTGTGTAATGAAATTTTGTGATATATATGATATAATAAGTTCTAGAATATATATATATATATATATATACATTGTTGTAATTAACTCTCTCTTTTCAAATAAGAAAACAAAACAAAAACTACATTCATATATACGTAGGGCCTACCATCTCCATAAATAGTGATTTATATTTCAAACTAATAAATAATATAGATTATTATAGTACACATATAATTAATATAAATTATATTTATATCATTTATTAAATTTTGTAAAACATGATATATGTAAAAATACTATAGATATAACATAATATGATACAAGTGAAGAATACGAAAGATATTACCCAAATTGAATCCTTAACATAAAATTGTTTACAAACATTTAATATAATGTTATAATAAAATGATATATGTTATTATATATAATAATATGACTCTTAAAAATATTTATAATAATCCTACATTTTATATATAGGATTCTTGTTTTTGTATTTAGAATGTCATGATACAAGGTAAGGGAATTTCATTTCTCTCTTTACTTCCAAGAGATACATTCCTTATTCACCACTCATTTTGTTTGTGTGGTGTATATTCTACACATGGATGTATTGTATTCCACATATAAATAAATATATTGAGATATAAGTTACATTTTATTATCATTCTATTAATGGGATTGTGTTTTAAAAGATACCAAATGAGTAATGTAATTTTTTCTCAATTTGGATTCATTGAGTCATATGCCATGTTATACCCCAATATTTTTATATGATGTGTATAAACTAACTAGGACATGTTATAACAAGGATATACTGATTATCATTATTTTTTTGAAGATCAAGTAATTTAATTTTCCAAAATGTTATGTATGATTCAAAATTACAATTTCATATGAATTTATTTAAAAAATATCACAATGTTTCAAAATTGTTTATGATCACATTAGTATTGGTGAAATATTATAATCATTAATTTATGAACACCCATGAAATTGATTCACCTCCGGTTTGACATGTTATATCCATATATTAGAAATAATTTTCCACTTTTTGGAAGTCAATATAATTAGAAATGTGTTTTTAAATAAAATATGACATTTATTCTATCTTAGGTCATAAATATGTGTTCCTTTTATAACCATGTCATTCATGAAGGCATTACAAGAATGTTATAATATTCTAATATGAACATTAAAATAGAGGTTTACCCTTTTAACTTTTAAAAAATATTTCAAATGAATATTTTAATAACTTTATGAATAAGGAATTTTTCTAACCATTATACTATACAAAAGAATGTTCTTTTATAACTCATGTGACATGAACATATTTAATCATATTCATTTATTTTAATCTACCTTTTAATTTTTAAATGATTAATTTTTAATAAATTTCTTTTAAATGTTATTCTCATTGGATATGACTTTCAAATGTCTTATATATTTTATGAATAAATCTTCAATGAATAAATGTTATTTAACACAAGAAAAGTTTTTGATATATAATTCAATAATAATTTCAATCAATGGTGAAATTTATATTAGTTACTTAGGAAATTCCAAAAAAATTTGAAAAGGTTCCATTAATATTATTTCTCTTCATGTGTAATTTTTATATGACATGATTTTTATAGAAGTTGTTTCTCTTTCATGGTTTATATACATATGAAAAATGATTATTTTCTTGTGGTATGATTTGATAAAATAATATTAAAACATGTATTTTCCCTAGGATAATTTAATATTACATGTTTATGAAACCCATTTTATTTCAAGGTTTAGGTTATGAATATGTTTTTTGTTTATATAAACATATATGTATCATTTAATTATGACATGGGAATGAAATATATCTCCCACTAATGAGTATTTTATTTATAAATTTATTATTATTTAAAAGGATACATAAGAAGGAATCACATAATAGAAACAAGAGGGTACACATAAGAACATCCCAAGCCTAAAATAAAAGGTACATGAGAGGAATTTCCCTGCTTGAAATAAGAGGAATCAAGGGATGAAACTCCAACCCTAAACAAAAATGTACATCGGAGGGACTCCCAATGAAAAAGTAGGTAAATATGTGATTATCCCATACCTAATATGTTATAATGGACTTGGTATTCAACCTGAGATAAGGTTTTTATATTCTTATGTTTCTGCAATAATTATATACCTTATTCTTATATTTTGATTTTAAGGCTCGTGTTCTTTTTTTATTTTTAATTCATGTCTCATGAACTGATAATATTTATTACATGATCTATGTTTATGATTTTTATATATAGGGTATGTTGTTCTAATGATCATGATCATGATCTTCTACCATTTTTTTCATGACATACTTATGCATTTACATTATTTACCCTTACAAAGCATTTGAGATCACACCATTATTATGATTACATTCAAATGGTTTTGAAGAAGGGTCATTAGGATGAAATAATAAGAGGATGTTATTTTTGGAAAAAATTGTATATATATCATTGGTTTAGTATAATTTTGTTCCATTTTTTGAATGGAACAAAACTAATTTAGTCATTGGGTGTTTGTTTTTTAAAGTGTTATGTTTTCAGAAAATGTGATGTAAGTATATGTATGTTAAGACTGGGTTATTATATGAACATATACATGTATTTATATTTAATAATCATTCTAATATCCTACCTCAGATCCATTAGAAGAAGTGGATTTTAGAGATTTATAAGGAGATGAATTATTCTACAAGGAATAATACTTAAAAAAGAAAATAATGCGGCATTAGATATACATGGAGATTAAATACACACCATAAAGCACACCAAATGGTTTAGAACAAAGGAGATAGAGTGTTCAGAATTTTAGGTTGTTTTTGTTCATCACATTGTTTTCTAGAGGGGAACATATTAAAAAATTTGGGTTAGATTTCCAAAATCCAAATGGGGGGAAAGGGTAAAATCACACATTTAGTGAGGTTCCTGATTTGGAAGCATGATTTTCAAAATTGTTCACTAAACATGATCTAGCCTACGTCTAAGAGAATATATGTTTAATGGTTACCTTGGGATCTCCTCATGGATTAAAAAACCATGCCACAAAAAAAATTACTTTTCTAAGACTTCACCTTTTTCACTTCCCCCTTGCACGGTTTCTTCCAAATTGTTGACTCTTCCTCAAATAATTCATGGTTTGTGTGCACAATTTCTTTTATCTATGTTCTATCCATACAACATGAAAATCATGTCAATTTTCCTTCCTTCAGTTATTTAACCTCTTAGACAAACCTCTATCACTGTAACACACTTGATAAAAACTTCTTTAACTAATAATAAGGTATTTAAACTGAAAGTAAAACAAGGAAATACCTCACATGATGTTTGGGATCTTATAGCCTCTCAATCATATGAAGGTTCATCCACGTCATGCACATTTCCTAAATCACTAAAAATCAAATGCAAATAGATCGGGTCGCTAGACCCATATATTTTTCTCCCTCTCTAATGTTTAATATTGAATATTGCAATTTTTCCACAAAAAATTGATCCCAGGGAATTTCATTTCCTCATAAGAAATTTTCACTATCCACCATAATATGAACCGGTAGATCCTCGAAGAGAACATCTACCTCCAGATCCAAATCATCATCATCAATCACATGAGACAGGTCATGTTGATACAGTCAATGATGTGATAGAAAAACTCCATTCATACCACTATACAACTATGGTAGATCCATCGGTAAACCACTGGTCCAATCCTATAGAAAACCTCTAATGGATCCATCTATTTAGGCTCCAACATACCCTATTTTAAAATCCATCCAAAAGAAAACCATGGGGATACAAGAAGAAACACATTATCACCCTCTAAAAACAATAGAGGTCCACTATTCCGATCTATATATGATTTTTTTTCTAAATTATGCCATATCTATCCACATCGCTATTAAGTGAACATGCATTGATTTCTCCTTCAAGATAATTTGACCAATCAAATCTGACTCCCCATTTTCTATAAAACATAACAGAGACCTACAAAATATCTAGTATAGAAATGAATATAGTGAAATGTAAATCATAACTAGAAAACGTTTTCATGATCTCTACAATAAACTATTGTTTCTCCCACGATCTACCAAAATCATGGTTAAATGGACTCAACAAGTCATATAGATCATGAATATTATTATCACACATCCTTTCCTTTTTTGGGTGGATATTCTTACTCAAGAAAGAAAACGGGTACCATGATTCTTCTTCAACACCTTCTAGAAGAAAGGTGAAAGATGTTGATCATGGTGATACACATTTTTTCATGGTACCTCAGTGAACTGTACTATCAACCAAACATACCACTCACCCATGTGATAAATATTTATGGTCATTAAAATAGGTAGAAAATGTTCTACCTTAGTCAACTAATCCATAAATACCCAGATCACGAAATTAATTCGAGGATTCTTTAGAAGACAAAAACATTCATCATCACATCATCCCATTTATATTACTAAATGGGAAAAGGATATAAAAAACAAAATAATCAATGAATCTACCCATTTACCTATGTAAAATCACAACATCACGCCATGAATCCTAAAAATTCCCCCTTTATCTCTAACCATCAATACTGTATATGAAAAACAGCATATTTTTTTTTCAAACCGTAATGCACGTCCCAATTCGAGGAATATAAAAGATGCATAAAATATTACCACATACAATAAGTCATGAAAAAATTTACCTGAACAAATAATATCTCATCATTACTAATAGTCCAACCAGAAGGTGGATCCACACTTTTAAGAGTTCCCCTCAATGGAAAAAACTACGGATTCTCATACTACCTCTATTTGATCTAGCTCGGAATGGTGGAATCAAAGGCTAATGATTCTTGATTCATTAGGTCATTCCCACACTGAAATACTAGTTTCATTTATAAAAAAATTATATCATCCTCCACTTAGAAGTAGATTGATAATCCGCTTGTTTTTTTCCTTCTGTCTGAAAGCAGCTACAAAGCGGTTCCCCTTTTTTGGCTTGTATATAAGGTTGAAATCAATGAATTTTATGAAATCCAACACTTATTCACTTGAAAATATTCATATCGTACTGATAAAAATTTTCTTAATACATTTATGATTAGTATACACAGTGAACCTTTCTCTCAAAAAATAATTTCACCAACATATTAAGGAAAAACAACCATATTCAATTCAAGGTCATGCATAGGATTCATAAATTCATAAGGCCTTATTTTTTGGATCCCATATTCCATAACCTGATCATCCTACATCAACAATTTTACATAACCAGCACTTCATGCCTCACAAATACAAGTAATAATCCTTACCCATGATAGTTAGGATAAAAATTGGATTAGTAGTAAACCACTTCTTTAACAACATAAAAAAAATTCTCACATGAATATGGCCATTCAAACATGACTCATTTATGTGTCAAAACCAAATATAGTGCTACAATGTGAGATAAATATATGATGAAACTTAAATAATAGTCCACCTGATCTAGAAAACATCAAACATCAATAAATTTCTTATGATACTCCCATGATACTACATATTTCTTTTCTCAGAGACCTAGACAACCCTTACTCTAAGATTAGGTGGCCCAATAATTACACCTTGTTAATCCAAAAATTACAGTTGGATAGTGTTCAGTATATCATATTCACTTTTATTGTTTCATAATGATGTCCAAATTATTATATGATGATCACATGTTTTGTAGTTAACCATTTTGTCATACATGAAAATAACTACAAATTGATCTTGTATGAATGAATAATGTATTTCATTAGGTCCATAAACATTACTACTACATTAGGAAACCCAAAGGACAAGAAAAAAAATTCATACAAACCCTACCTTCACTTGTATCAATTCCTTGGTATATAAAATGAATTTTCACCAACTAGTTATACTATAATATCATATAAAAATTACAAAATACTAAAGAACCTCCAAACATGTCATAGACATCATCAATTCATGGTATATGGAATTATTTCCTTACATTAATTCAATCCAATTTCTAAAATTATCATAAAATCAAAAGGACCAATCATAATTGACGTATTATAGAAATGGATATCCTCATGGTGATGTGATCAAGCGAATAAACACCATATTATCCTTATCCTCCAAATATGTTATAAGATCATGGAGTTATTTCGGTGCCATTATTTATTGAGGAATAGTGACTGGTTCATTCCACGGTGGGAAATGTTTTGTGAACTCAACATATCATTTGGGGGGAAACCCAAATAGGTACATAGGAAAAACATCATAAAGCTTACCCACCATAAGATTTAATACATGCTTCTCTAATTACCAATCATCAATAATAAGACTAGCCATTAGGGGTGTGAGTTCACCAAACTGTTGAAATATTTGACCTTCATGTCCTACTCAAATATACAATTATCCATAGTGTATATAAGTATTCCACCTCAAGAGTCATGAATGTTACCATACAATGGTAATAGTAAATATGGTCTTGGAACAACACTATCCAATCCATGCCCAAAAATCAAATCAAAACCTAACATCTCAAGAACAAGCAATCCCCACATAAAATTTTACCTAATTATCTCAAGAGAACACTTTTTAAATTGTTGGATATTTTTTTCATTCACCCCTAATGGCATACCAATCGATATAACCTTGCACCCATGTTCCACTTCTAAACCCAACCCATTCACAAAATTAGTAGACATAAAAAGAATTGAGGAAAATGTTTCAAATAATACACTAGTAAGAATGGAATCATTAATGATCATATATCAAACATTATATGGTCCAACCACAACACTTGAATGTTTAGAATAAACTGCATGAAGCTGACATTCCCTCTACCATGCACCCCTTTTGAATTCCTCACACATTGCTACTCTGTTGATATGGGTGATCTAGCCTTGGGGTACCACTATTGCCACCCTAGCCAATGTGTCTTGTAGACCTCCATATACCTGACTGATCTGGTTTCACTGACACCATTCCTAAACTATTCATTGGACTCAATCCCTTATCAAATTATAACTATAGACGGTTCCTATAGAACCTCTTCACATGCCCCATCATTCCATGTGCTCAAAATTCAACTGGTGGTTTGGGGAACTGACTACACATTCTAACTAGCCTACCGTACTCTTAGAATAACATGTAGTCACCACACAGTGAGAATGGTCATCTCCTATGACTATTATATATTCCATATCCCTAGGGAATACTCTCATAGGGATAAGTCATACTATTTAAAGTCACATAAGTGGATGATCTAACTAGGATCACACGACCACCACCAGAAGCTTCTATAAGGTTCCCATCTAAAATAAGGGACTTATCTAACACCTTAGACAACCTCATTAATCAATATATATTCATGTCAGAATCGACCATATGTATAAGTCCATATGGGATGTGACCTGATATGGAGGCCTCATCTCTGGAAAACGCATGGAAGAAGCTTTGTGAGTTAGTACAAGGGCTAACATAATGCATCACTAACATGGTTCCATAGGTAATCCCAATAAACATTGAAACCTTTTCTTTTCTCAAGGTCTATAGGTATAATAACTACATATATTTCATGTACATATTTCTATAATACAATAATATCCTACAATCTTCGACCCTGAATATCCTACCATCACTTTTATGGTCTCTATAATATATAGGCTGCCAACTTGACTCTGTTATTATGAGGAGTCTCCAAGTGATCCATAATTTTTTGGATGGATTTTTTTCAAGAACACTACATTCTTGGGTACACCATCCCCAAGAAATATTACTGGATGATAAAAGTAAACTAATCTAGTTAGATTGATCACACTCGACATGTCCCTAGCTCTGTCAAATTTCTTCATTTTCATAAATTATGAAAATTAACCACAAAACTACACCTCTACAATGTTACCCAAAACTACCAAGATCTCTTTACCCATATATGGGGGGGGTTCTTAGTGTCTTCCTATTGTTTCCCAACTAGAACACATCATCATAGTGTAATATTTATACAATTCCAATCACAAATCTCAGAAAACATAACATGGGGAATCCTCATTTTTCAAAAATAATGCTCTCCACTTTTCATAAATAACACATTCCACATACACTATCCCAGAGAATAACATTACATATATTTCACTATATTTCTCCATCTCTATCATGGGTCATCTTAAATTCCATTAAACCGACTTAGATGGTCACATTTCATATATTACACACATATTATGAAAACCACTTCCACACTCAGAACATAAAACATTCCACACAAGAACATTACCCATTTCATATCGTGTTACAAACAACATTTTAACTCATTTACAACCCATCATTAAGATTAGTTATTTTTACATTCATTTACATTCCTTCCAATTTTCTATTTTAATTAACATTATTAAACACGTCTTCTTTGAATCTTATATTGAAAATGAAATGAATTTTATCCCTTATGTCTCACACATCTTCAACTTTTGTACATATCATGTTACATTTCATCCACATCCAAATTTTCCTAGTATTATTTTTATACACACAACCTAAATAAATTATATAAATGAGAACAATATCATAATATAGTCACATAAAAAAAGTGCATCACCCAATAGTGAAATATCATTCCACTATAACAAGACACAAAAATTACAAAATTAAGACCCCCGACTTTTGGGTTTTCCCTCATACATAGGATAGACACTCCCAAGAACAATATAATTACCATGACACCAAAAAATCCTAAAATATGATTTAGCATTCCCAAATATATGGAAAAATAATAGAACCCCTTAAGATACCAATGTTTGATTTCCTTATCTTTGGAGCCACTAACTAGTCCCCTGAGCTGGGTCACCACAAGATCTCAAGAACACCTCCCCGTATTCTAGAGCTTTCTTACAAGAAGATAGGGTCTAATGCATCTCATTGGGAGACTATAACCTCATTATCATAGTAATACAAAATAGATATCATATGAAGTAATTTAAAAGCAATGGTAAACCAGAACATTCATTCTAAATAATCCATGAACTTGGTACGAACCACAACCCATGAATAGATATGGCATTTCATGATATTAGTGATTAATGTTGAAACAATCCAAAGATAAATACCAATTAATGGATCCATGAAAATAGGTCCTAATTGAAAATATGGATCCCTCATCAATGCACATCCCATTCCCCAATCACCTCCTTAGCATAATACCCTTACCCTGGGCCTGACCTGCAACCATGAAATCTTCTCCGGTAACCAGTGGTGACATGAGTATGGAATGAGTACAACTCAATTAGAAACCACCTACGGTGCTTAAAAGATATCTATTGAAAAAAAGGTATTGATAAGATAAAAACGGGAAAACAATATAGCTCAGGATCCATTAGTAAAAAATATTAATATTATCAATTTTAGTCACTTAAAAAATTTTCATAACTACTTCCAGGGGTTATGAAATTTATATCACATAATAAAATGAATATTCTACTAAATTTAAAATTTTAAGTGAAATATTAATGTTTCTTATCTCATTAGGGGTAAACATATCACAAAAAAATACCACAAACATACATTGTAGACCTAATCAAGGTAGTATCATCCAATGCAATGGTAATGTCCATAGATCTTCAATCCCCTTTCCTAACTGGTGATTTATGGGGTGATGTTGGGATCCTCAGTCTAACCTAATCCATCAGCATAGATGTTCTATTAAAAAAACCCACAAATACCGATCCATTTTTACTTTCTTCATTATCCATTTTTCACAAATACCATATCATATTCTATATTGGTTAAATACACATAACATTAAAATTTCATATTCATTCAACTTATATAACAATATCAAGATTAACTCATTTGCATCTTTTCCATTCACATTTACTTTCCCATTTAAACCATTTCTGTTTTTCATAACCTAACCCATTTATAATATTCAATAATTCCTATGTGTTATCTCATTTAACACATTTCAATTACAAACTCATATGTCGTTTGACACTATCACATTATTTCATTTAACCTCATATTCATAATATCCAAATAAATCCCTTATTCTCTTACCATAAATAAAAAACAACTACTTAAATTATTTTAATAATTTATGATATCCTATTAATATGTTCATCACAAGCTTAACCTCTTAAAAATACAATTCTAGTTCTAACAATACAATTTTTCATGTTTGGGACTGTTGAAAACCCCATGGGTAGCCCTAAAACAGTCTAATCATTCTCAACACATCCCATGAGGATCATGAGGGGTAAAATTTTTATTTTATCAGATATATTTACCAAATCATACAAAATTTACAATTATAATAATAATAATAAAACATATATAACATCATATATTCACATAAACCAACATCATACCTATTGGATATAACTTGTTGACCAGTTACCTCAATTTCAAAGATAGAGACAAATTTAACCTTAACCTATGACATGGATTCAAAAAACATCCAAGAACCAACCAATGATCTACTATAAAAAGAGTTATTTGAAGCACAAGATGGATAATAATTAATCTACACTCCATAACAAATATAAAAGAGAAAAATTAAATGTTACAATTACCCAGAGCAACGAGAAATACGCAAAGGTACTCCAAACGACATTGAAATAAAATGGATTATCCTTTTAGGTATCATCGATTATTAGTTTCATCACAAGGGTTACTAGAGGTAAAATGATGATTTATGTCATGTGAAAGTTCATAAACCTCAAGGGGGAGTAAAAAAACTGATTTTTAATGGGGTGCACGGTTTGGATGCACGGTTATCCAAACCTTGTGCCAACCATGCCCCAAACTCTATCCAATAAAGACTTAGTAGAAGGGTAACCTGGGGAGTCCTATACTATATAAAAAACTATTCTAGAACCATAATGAATGGCTCCGTCCATTATTATACGGTTCTTTCTTCCCCCTTGAGTGGTTTCATCCAAATCATATAGCAATCCTCTACGAATGCATGAATTGGGTGTAAAAAATCTCCTAACCATGAGAGAACCGTGAAAAATGAACTAGATGGTAACATTACCTTATTTCAAGTCTCAAACCCCCAAATCACCTTCGAGCCTCATCATATACATGGTAAGAAATTCATTATCCAACATTTTATTATCTTAACTAAAATTAAAACAAGGACATATGTCACATAATTTTTGGGTAGTTTTTATCATCTTCTATTGGATTAGGATGGTGATATTAAGTAAGAAAACCTAGTTAATCATTATACTATTGACTCTAAAAGGATAATAAGCTGTATAGAAATGTTATTTGTGAGTTCTATGAAAAAGGAAAATAAAATATTAAGGGGAGTGACTATAATTTGATTTAATAGAACTGGTTAGAGTATCTAATAATATTTTTCAACAAGATCCATACATGGGGAAGTATTGGGTATCCATTCCTATTAGTATGATATGAGGAGTTTCATTGAAGTTGGGGATCTTGTACAAGTAAGATAAGAAGTTATAGTATGTTAAATATGATTAGTTTTACTAAAAGATCTGAGTGAAGTGTCTATATTCGATAACGAGGTACAAAATAATGTATGTTTCATACTCACTTAATCTATGGATCCAGAAATTATTAGAGCTTCAAATTTTTTTATGGAGAAAATTTTATTTTCCTCTGGTCATTTCCCTAATGTGGAGTTGAAATCATGATATTGGGAAGAGGTGATTTGTCACATCACTCATTACACACACACATTTTTGTTTCGAATGAATTATTATGTTCTAAAAACAAATATATGATCAATAGGATCCATGAATAGATAATGTTAACACATGTGGGGATTTAATAGTGCTCCCCATTAAGTATGATTTTTTGTGGTGATTTTCATGTTCTATAGAAGTGGATGTTTTGACCTAACGGGATTCAGACTCAAAAATTTACTACCTCTCTTTTATTGGGTAGATAATTTATCCTTGTAAATTTGGATATTTATGATATTTTTTTTCCTATAGAGGTGGTGGTCATCAATCATCACAAATTAAAACTATTTATGGGAAACAATATGGCACATGTGTGAAGACTTATTATCACTCCTAGTTGGATTTTACACAATAGATGATATATAAGTGGAAATTAGTGAATTAATTATTTCATCTACACAGATATAGATAGGGAAGAGCATAACCATGTGATAACCCTCCCCATATGGACATTGGGTCCATTGTATCCACGAAGATGGTTAATTGTTTTGAAGTTGATGAGATGGACATGGGGAGTGGAATTATAAGGATATGTAAGTGATATATGGTTTAAAAAAAACCCATTATACCATCTGATTATCAGATATTATGCATTCTTCATTGTTTTATTCTTGATCAACACACTTTTTAATAACACCATCGTTGGTCTCTACCATTGTAATAATTGTGGTGAGGCTTATAGTGACACTTTTTTTAACTATGTAAGTTAGTGGTTAGATGAGTCTACATGATGTGAGTTGGGTTTAAGCCTGGTGATGTGAAATCATATCTCATATATAGATTTTCATATACATCCGAAATAGGTATAAAATTTGAATACCATCATTAAAATTCTGAATTAAAGGCCCATCCTTATTGATATTTTTAATTAGATAGTGGTTTCATAAAATGTGGATGTATATTGGGATGAATTGATTAATGTTTTGGATTTTTATATTTGTTATAATTTTTTAATGACTTTTCATATAAATTATTATCCTTATAACTGTATTTTTTGGAGGATTTAGTGTTATAGTCCAGAATTTTTATAGATGTGTTTTTATATTTCATTCTCAAGGTTGTTATGTCCCCACCCATTGATGTGATATTGAGGTAGATATAGATTTTTAGCTGAGTGTTTATCAAATTCGTTAGACCTCTATAGGTCGGATCCATTTGAGATGTTAGAGTTAAGGACTATGATTAATGATTTGATATAAAACTATCTCAATTAACATAGGGTATCATAATGGTGTAATATAGTGTTTTTATCTAATAGAGGAGATTGTGGATTGGTTATGTGTATATATTATCCATGGATGAACCAAGCGAAAAACATGATCCATTACCCCCACCAAGAATATATGAAATTTTCTACTTATTTCAAGGAGTTATGAGTTTTTTATGATTTATATGGGGTTTGGATATCCCCAACTAAGGGAGAAATTTTTGGATATAAATAATTCTACTTCCATATGTTTCTATACGAATAAAAGTTTGTAGGTATATGATTTATAGTTATAAAAACCACAGTTATTATCAAGGTAATTGTGGCATCGTTTTTTCTATTTCTTAGATCTATTCATAGGAATCATTAGATATATTTTTTTTAGGTTTCCTAACACCATAAATATTATGTATTGTTTTGAAAATATTATTTTTGAATGTTGGAGCATTATTTTCAGGGTAATTCACCAAAGCATTAGGGAGTGGATGTCAATCCATTGATTATTGAGGTAGTGGTTTTATTGTATACCTTATTATATTTATATATTAATAAAGATTCCATCATATATCATTATATTATTGGATTTCCATATTTGATTTTTTCCTTAATTTCATCACTTCATAATTTTATGACATGGATGTTCATAGTTTTAGATTAGACAAACCGGTTTGAGGGTACATTAAATTACATGTGGTGAATGTTTATTAGTTCACATGTCTTTCAGATTCTATTTGTGGGATGGGTGATGATTGATGTTCTATGTGATGTTTCTGGTCTTTTTTTTTGGAATCATGATGTTGTAAGGATATGTGTTATAATATGGGATTAATAACTTTCATCCCCATTCGAATAACTATTCTTCCATTGTTATTCAATTGGTGTTGGATATTGATTATCTACTGTTTTAGAGATATTATATTATTAATATTTATTTTTTTGTCTTAATAAATAATCAGACACTATAGTATATTTTATATTAGTGATATTGGAATTTTTTATATAGTAGTGGATAGAGTTCCTATAAGACTATAACAAATTTTAATATTTTACATGTTGGAGATGAAATGTAGTTGATGATGCGTTGAGTACAAATTCTATCAGGTGATTTCATTAAGGGATATAATGATTGTTTAGAAATTATATATGATCACATTGAAAATAATGATAATATATATGTGGTTGGTGGTAAGGGTTAACTAATTCAGATAATAATGTATAGAAAATTGATGTGTTGGGTGGAGGATTCTATCAGAAGAGACATAGTTGTATAGTTGTTTCAGGACAGTGTATTCGATGATGATGATATGAACTAATCATTGGATTATGGATGGAAGCAGATTATATTTAATAAGAGATTTTTTTCCATTGGTAGAGAAATGGGATATTTTCTTTTCTTTCAATAGATCTTTAGTGGATTTTTATCCCATTGTATCCAATATTTACCATGAATAGAAACTAAATATTGGGCACCTAAGATGAATTATTATATAACAACCTTTTTTTATGGACCATTTTCTAGAATAAATTAAAATTTTCATTTATATACTACAATGCACAAATTCATACATTCATTTCACACTAAAACGACTTGTCAAATGTTGCAAACAACCCTAACATGGAGTACGATACAAAAAACACTGATTATAGAGTTTGTTCGATGTATAAACGGGATTCATTTGGATTATGTTATACACACCCCTAATTTATTCTTGCACTACATGGAACACTGACAAGGACTATGTTACATGAAAATGAGACCTTCCTTGTTATATTTTGTTGTAATCAATACTGAGTTTCAATAATCAATTATATATAATTCAAATATTATTATTTTATGGGATATAAATTAGCCACTATGAATAGTAATAACCACATTTTTTATTTTTTATATCATTAAAATTCATCTTAGGTATTTTCTAGAAATGACGAAAGAACAGATTCAATTTTTTGGATAAAGAAATGTTTTAAAAAAAATTCATTTTCCACCTTTTAATGCGGAACCCATTTTAAATCTAGTTTTTAACACTTCTATATATTGTATAAGACTAATAAATCTTATTATTTTTAATAGGTACATATAAATTTACTTTTTTTGATTTGTGTTATTTTTCTGATAAAATCCATATTTTAATGAATAGTGAAAAATATTGTATTTTTATTCAAAACCTCCATTTCATATAATTTATTTATATAGTTAGATTATAATTTTTATTGATTTTAATGTTTAATTAGGTTATTTTCATACTATTTACTATAATTTTTTTCTTTGGAGGTAATTTAACAATTAAATTTGAATTAAACACATATTAATATTTGGATTGTTTTTACTTCTTCAAACCCACTGTCTGGTCTAGACAGTGAGAAATAAAATTAAATTAATTTATCCCAATTTAGAGATTCATATATATAAATATATTTTCTATATTTGGAATCAAAGGTTCCAAACTATGTAAATATGTACCTTTTATTTTTGGATAATATGAATATTAACTTGAGTAATTACTTGTATTTAACATGGTTAAAAGTCAAATTTGCTAATTAAGGGTAAAAAATAACATTATAATAATATAAAACAACCCAAACACATGTTATAATCCTATTGGTAGATATATTCCAAACCATGAGTATCATTGGGTCGAGTTTATTACAACATGAAGCCTCTTGGGAGTGATAATGACCTTTTATAGTTTTTAATATAATGTAAAAATAAATATTAAAAAACCTATATCTTTTAATAGAACATTTTTAATAAATGGTTATATAACATATCTCATGTCCTATAAATAATAATTATAAATATAAAAAAAATTCATACATTATTGTAATCTATTTATTATTTTTATAATTTAAATAAATTTACTTATTTATGACACAATGAGGTTGGAGTGATTTCCTTATTAATGAAATATTCAAATAAATGATATTATAAATATTCAAATAAATGTAATTAACAATTTTTGATGTCATACAAGATTTTTTTGGACGATATTGAAAATTGGGTGATGGTTTAATTCTTTTTTTTTGAAGGAATAAAATTTATTTGACATTAAAAAAATAAATTACTAATAGTGTCATAATGGACATAAATTATTTTAAAAAAAATATTATATTTAATGATATTATAGTCCAAAATATCATATATTTTGTCAAATGACTAATATAATAAAAAAATTCATTAATTATCTACATGTGGATCTATTGTTATTTTATAGAAACAATAGTAAAAAAATATTATGAAAATACAATAGGACATGGTAAGAGAAAATGTTATTAACTAAGGGCTAAGGCTAGAAGATAAGGTTAATTTTGTGACCAAAACATCTCTAATACCTATTTTATGAGAGTAGTTCGACCAATAGTCATATTAACTTCGACAAAAATGAGTTTGGGTCCATTATAATGAGATAATAATTTAATAATAAATTAATATTTAAGGAAATTCCTAATGTTCCCCCCACCTCTCCTATAAATGGAAACATCTTATTCTCTTTTAATGAGATACTTGATAAATAGATTATTGTTTTGTCACCTCGTTCAAAATTCATTTTGTTTATACACACTCTTTTATTGTCGTTCCCATAATAACTAAATAAATCTAGTATCTTAGACATTATGAAATTTTATTATAAATATTGTACAACCTTATACCTCCTTTTATCCATCGTTCGAATAACTGGATCACCATGTGTGTGTACGTACAACTTACTATCTCAACGCCATAGTGTAATTTGTTATTCAAAAATTCATAAATTTGATGCGAATTATGATGAGTATAATGGATTTAAATAATTAATATTTCATTCAAATTACTCTATATAATTAATATATAGTCAAATTCCATACCATTTAACCATTAAGTGGATGTCATCATTGCTAATGCATATGTACGACCTAATGTCTCCACGACGCAATGAGATTAATTCCCCATGTTAATCATTCAAATATGATTATAATATATATAAAATAAATAATATGAAATGTCTGACATAATAATTCTACTATATATATGTATATATATGTGTGTGTGTCATTTAGTTTCATCCATTCAATTTAATAATGAAATGGAAACATTAATCATGTGTAAATATTGTCTACTATCTCAATGAATTTTGTCCTCTCATTCATTTATCTATATATTATAGTGTATATTTATGGAGTATAAATCATTTATTACATTTTTTGAAGTAGTAAAATAATTATCAAGGTAATAATATCATGAATAACAAGTAATAATATGCATGATAAATAAAACAATTATTTCAGAAAATGTTACATTAACATGGAATTGATAGATATATAGGTAATATAAACACATATGTCAATAATTTATGATAACATATATATTAATATTTTTCTATTACAGGTGAATAATATGTTTAAACACACTATATATTATTTTTAGAAACATTTGGAAGAAATCAAACCAAAGGTTAGTGACAAATTTTCAATCTCATTATTATCTGAGATAGTTTATTTGTAAATATTTACTAGGGTATGTTTATCATTCACATCTATGTTTACAAAATATATAATATTATTTCTATTAATATATACTTTTTTAAAGTTAATTTTACCTATTGTAAAACGTATATTAAATGGCATGGAAAGTATCTTTCTTTGGTTTTCCAAACAACATACTTTTTGACGTTTCCATAAAGAGTATAAGAGGAGTTTTTTAAAATTATAAAGAAAGAATGGGTATTTACATATTATTAACCCCATATTTCTCTAAATAACCCTTTATACAATTTAAAGATTATTATTAATAAAATTATATTCTATTAAAATTTTGCGGCACTTTGAGAAAAGAAAAAGTCTGTATAAGAAAGGATATGTTCCTCAAGAATTATGTTTAAGTGTTTTATCAAAATTATATTCCATTTAAGATGATGATATTTAAATAGGTTTATGTTTATATAATTATTATTACAATGATATCACTATGTTGATTATGGAATGAAAGATTATATTTATTTTTTTATTATTGAATAATGTTTAAGTAAACCATTTTATTTTTTCAGTTATGCTTTGATGAACGATTTTTATTTTTTTTCACAGGTAGGAATGATTTAATTATTAGATGGGTGGTACCTATATCTACCTCCAATTAATTGGGTAATGATTTATATCTCATGAGATTGAAATGATTGGAATGGTAAAGTAATCATGTTTAATAATATATGGTTGGAACAGAAAGTAATTTTAGTTTAGTAATACAACATTGGAATGGAAATTAAATCATGTTAAATAATATATGTCTAGAATGTTATGTAAACCATGTTCTGTAATAGAATTTTTTCACTCTGATTGTGTTGGAAGCGATGCCTTGGATACTATGGAAATCATATCATGTTCTTATTTACATACCAAAATTATATGTATTATTTCAATGTTATTTAATCAAGGTTCGTGATCATTTATGATTTATTCCTTACAAACTATCAAAATTTATTTCAAGACTACTGTTTTTGATATAAAAAATTTATGTTATTGTTTTTACATTCTTATGTTGATTTTTGGTTTTATGTTATTTTTGTTTACTCTTACTAATCATTTTAGGTCACCCTTTATATGTTTTCTTTTCTCCAAGATATAAAGAAAGATTTTCTGTGGGAAATCAAATGGGGAAGATCATTAAGGGATATATTGAACTTCATTCACAATGCAAGAATAATGTCTCTTGGGTTTCCAAATACACTAAAATAATACGGTCTTCAGGAATCTATTTCGGTAATGTATTATGTATTCCACAAAAGATACATAATGTCCATGTATGTCAAGCATGGGTAATGAAATTATTTATCAGAGTGAAGGTTTATTCAACTGTTGGAATCTAGGATGAAAAACATTAGTGAGATCCCAAGAGATATTTATACGGATATTTCAAGGGATGTGCTAAGGATAAGTCAAGTATAGGTTACAATCCTATGGTTTTTGTGATAATCATGACTACCCAACGATTAAACTGAACATATCATATATTTTAATATTATAAATAATTTACCTAATTTATGTTTTTCTAATCTATGATATAAATTTCCCAAGATTTTCTTTATAGTCTTAGTATATATATTGAACTACATATAACATTGTTAACCATTGAAAGTTTTAGATGTGAAATGTATTGGAATTATGATGATGGATTTCATATGTTAAACATCATGAAGATAATCATGGCGATGGTATGGGTATTCGTCATACTATAGAGGATAAAGAGATCATAAATGACATTTTAAATGGGTGTTATGTTCTTCTAGTATTTTTTACATTAATCATAATAATCATGAGGATAATAAATGAGAATACATGATTCATATTTTAGTAAATACAATAATTATGTATATAATTTAATGGTTTAAGAATAATGTTGGATAATCAAGGTGTATATGTTTTTGAATTCAAATATTATGTTATATGAATCATGATATACATAAGTGTTTTCAGTATATGTTTTTAATTAAGGATTTTAAAAGGATATGTGAAATATTTCATGAGGTAAAATAAAATTGATTTAAGGGTATACTGATAAACATGAAGAAAAAATTATTAAGGGGAAAATAACCCTTAATATGTCCCTTATCTTAATATAATGATTCTTGGCTAATTATATGTTAGATTTGAATAAGTAAATTGGATGATGCTTATTTCTTGAGATAAAATTATGGATTTATTAAAAGTGGGTTATTTTATCATGGATGAGGTATATTACTTTTTGGGACTTAAAGAATATATCCAATATCTTTTGTGTTAAGGAAACAAGAATATTTTTAATAAGGATGTAAGATAATTCAGGTTGTTACCATGAACCAAGAGAATACCTGATAAAGGTTTTCACATTTTTAGAATTTTTCCAACTAGAGATATCTCAATATATATTGGGGATAAATGTTATTCCATATTGGTGAACCTTTTTTATACTTTTTAAATTTTATATTTTAGAATGATTTTATGGTTATCAAATTTTTTGAATGCTTTTGTTAAACATCGGATGATGTTTTTCAGAATAAATTATTATCTCACCATATATAGACTTGTGCATGTTTGATAACATCTGATAAACGTATTGTTGAGATAGATGTAATTTCATAGAATTCTATTTATAGATCACATGATCTGTTAACACTTCATGAATTAAATATTCAACTATATATCGATGAATTATAGATGAAGTTTAATTTGTTCATGGAACGACCAACGATGATATTATACTGAAATTAGGTAAGTATTTCTTAAGATGTTCTTCATCTTTAGGAAAAAGATATTGAAAACCAAAAATTTTATCAAAGTATCTTATTACCTGATGAATCAGATAGTCCCTTAAATCACTATAGATTTATGGAATTCTGTATGTTAATAGTCTCCAATATTTTTTCTCTATCATTATCCATCATAAAATGATGGAGTGATTTTTCTTCAATATCCATTATTCACTTCCCACAAATGATCACCTATGTGGAAAACCAGTGATTAGATATATTGATTATCCTTTGTGTTTCTATCGTTCCTTTTTAAAATGATGTTATATTGTTCATTCATTACTATGTGGTTTTCAATGACAGAAACATTAATGTAGTAATCCTTTTATAACAACGATGAAATTAGAGGAAAAAAGTCATTTTAAGGGGGTAGAATGTAACACCACTATTTTTTATAAAGTTTATTATTTGAATAAATTAATATCTTCATTTATATCTTGCAATTCCCTAATCAAACGTTCCTTTCTCACTAAAATGACTTGTCGTATGTTACCTGCAACACTGAGTTCTCGTAATATATATACAACACTAAGTGTATATTTTTTTAATGTATTAAATTACAATGTTCGGATTATGTTATATGAAACACCTAATTAATATTCTACTACATGAAAAACATACTTGTCTTGCATTACCCACAAGAGAGTCCTTCCTCAATAGCTTATATTGTATAAAATAGAGAGTTTCACTAAACAAATATATATTATTAAAATATTACTATTTAATCATATATAAAGTCACTATTATGAATAGTATTAACAACATTTTAAATTTTATATAACATTAAAATTTATCCTAATAATTTTCTAGACATGATATAGGAACCAATTCGATTTTTTGGGTAAAAGAAATATTTTTTAAAAAATGTTGTTTATGTGCCTTTTGATGGTGCACCCATTTTAAATCTATCATTTAACAATTTTCTATATTTTATTTGACAAAATCAAATTATTATTTGGAATAGAAAATAAATATTTACTTTTGTTTAATTTTTGGTATTTTTCTAATAAAATTATTATATTAATGATGGTAAAAAATATTGCATTTTTTTCAAAACTATCTTTCCATATAATTTATTTTTATAGTTATATTATCTTTTCAATTGGTTTTAAAGTGTAATTGGATTATTTTTTATAATTGACACCATTATAGTTCATTGGTTATAATCTCACATTTCAATTGGTGATAAACACATGTCAATATTTTTATAGTTTTTACTTCTTTAAATCTCACTCTCTATTTTTGACAATTAAAATTAATTTTAAATTATATTATTCCAATTCAATGCTTTGAATTCAGATAAAATGGATTCCATATTTGAAATCATAAGTTCTAAATTTTTTTAAATAGTGGCCTTCTAATTTTTGGACATTATAAATAGTAACAAAAATAATTATTTTTATTTACCAATGTTAAAAGGTAAATCATGGAAATAAAAGAAATAAATAATATTATAATAGTATAAAACTAAACAAACAGATGTCTTGATTTTGTTGGATGAAATATTTACAACCATAAAAATCCTTTGGCATATCTTGAGACCCCATGGGGTAATTTGAGTGTGATAATAACCTTTTATAATTTTTAATTTAATGAAAAGTGAAATAAAACATACACATGTATATTTTAATAAAACATTTTGAATATTGGGATATATAACATATCTATTTTAATATAAATAGTAATTTTAAATCTAAATATATTTCAAACATTATGTTATTTTATTTAAAAAATTTATACATTATGTAAATAATTTTATTTTTTACACAACGAGGATGCAATGACTACATTATTATTGAAATATTCAAATAAATGATATTGTAAATACTAAAATAAATTTAATTTGAATTTTTTTTATGTCATACCCAAATTTTTTGGATGACATTGACATGTAAGGGGTTAGTTAATTCTTTTGGTTTGAATGAATCAAGTAGTTCTGACTTTAATAAAAATCGATTACTAAATAGTGTCAAATTTGAGATAAATGAGTTTTTAAAACAAATAATATTTTATTAAATGATTAAAAGAGACCTGAAAATATATTATTATGTTAATAGACTTATATAATGATAAAAATTTCATTATTGATCCACTTGAGGTTCTATTGGAATTTTATACTAACTATAGTAATCATATATTATGAAAATATAAGAAGACTTGGTAATATTTATTATTTTTAGCTAAGATTTAATGACAAAATACAAGGTAAATATTGTGACCTAAACTTTTCTATGACATATTTGTTGAGATTATTTCTACCTATCATAATATTATCTTTAAAATAAATGACTTCGGGACCATTAGAAATTAAAAATATGTTTATAATAATTTAATATATTTAAGACATTCCTAAAGGGACCTCACCTATCATAAACCCTAAAAATTTACTCCTCAAAATCTCTCACCTCATCATAGAGTCCACATGTTAGGAATAAATAAATCCTAGAGATGAATATTGTGAAAATAAAAATGAGATACTCAAAAAAGATGTAATTGTTTTATCACCTCTTTAAAAAAATTATTCTTCTAATTCTTCTTCTTGTGTTGTTTCAATTATAAAGTAATAAATCAATTATCTTATATATTCAGATATTTTTTATAATTATGGTACAACTGTATAACTCCTTTTACTCATTTTATAAATTATAATATCACATTGGTTGCTTAAGTACGACGTACCTTCTCCAAGTCATGGGTTAATTTGTTATTCAACAATAAATAATTAAGATTCATATAATGATGAGTATAATGGATTAAAACAATGAATATATAATGATAAATATTCTATATTATTAAAATAGCATCCAATTCCATACCATTTTA
Source organism: Viscum album (assembly GCA_963277665.1). Lineage (NCBI taxonomy): Eukaryota > Viridiplantae > Streptophyta > Magnoliopsida > Santalales > Viscaceae > Viscum > Viscum album. The sequence continues at coordinate 52,891 of CAUJRU010002448.1, read as the reverse complement.
CCATTAGCTGAATAACTTTGTCGCTTCTGTGTACGTATGGCCTAGTTTCCCCGTGATGTGATGAGATTATTTCTCCACGTTAACCATTCAAGAATGATTATAAAGTGTATATAATAACAAGAATAAAATATATGACATTATAACTCTACTGATTTTATGTCTATATTTGTATATATATATGTCATTTATTTTCTTCCATGAAATTTAATAAGAAATTGGAAGTAGCGTTCATGTGTACCTACAACCTACAGTCTCCATGAAAAGTTTTTTTCTTTTTATTTATCAATCAATTATAATGAATATTTATGATATATAAATAATTATTTACATCTAGAATTATGTAAATCATTATCTATGTAATAATATCATGAATAACATGTCATAACTTGTATGATAATTAAAACAATTATTACCCAAAACATTGATTTAATGTGGAATTGATAAATAAACATATAATATAAAGTCATAAGTGAATCATATATGATATCATAGAAATTACTATGGTTCTATTATAAGTTAATAGTATGTTTAAACAAAGTATATATGTGTTCCAGACATATAAAATAGAAATCAGACCAAAGGTAAGGTATAATTTTTCAATATCATTATTATCTGAGATTGTAAATTTTTATGTATTTTCTAGGGAATATTTATCTTTCACGTCCATGTTCTATAAATATATAATATTATTTCTATTCATATACTATTTTTAATGTGAATTTTACGCATTGTTAAAATTTTATTAAATTGTATAGAAGGAATCCTTCTTTCATTTTCCATACATGGTACATATTGAATTTTATGAAAAGATTTTTATAATAATTATTTAATATATTATACACCATGAATTTGTTTTTACATCTTCTTAATGCCATATTTCCATGATTATTCATTTAAAAATTTTAAAATTAGTTCTCAAAAAAATTATTTTATTTCAAATTCTGTGAAATAATTTTCTTTTAAAATTAAATGGAATTTTTTGGCACATGTAAGAATGTTTTCTATTTATGATGGGTGGGACCTATATCTCCCTCCAATTCTTTGAGTAATGATTTATATCTCTTGGGACAAACATGATTGTATTGGAATGAAAATATGGTTTAATAATATAGGGTAGGAATGGCATGGAAATCTTGTTCAGTAGTACAGGGTCAGATCGATAGGTAAATCTGGTTCATTAATACATGTTTAGAAAGAAAAAAATAACTAGTTAAATAATGGATTTTTTTACCATTTTATGGACTTTCAACAATCCCTTGGCTACAAAGGAAATCAAATTATATGCTTACTTGCATGAAACAATTCCATGTTTTATGTCAATCTTATTTTATCATGGTTCATTATCATTTATGATTTATGATTTTCTAACTACCAAGATTTTTGTATGACACATGAGTATGATATTCATAATTCATATTAATATATTGACATTCTTATGTTTATATTTGGTTTGATTTTCTTCATTTATACCCTAAATGAGCAGTAAATGTCGCCCTTTTTATGTTTTCATTTCCCTAGGATATAAAGAAATGTTTTTGGTTTGAAAACTATAGGGAATATCTGTATACGATATATTTATGATCTTTCCCCATGCTAGAGGAATGTGTACCATGTTACCAAACATAGTAAACTAATTTTCATTTTTGAGATCTATATGTGTAATTTATTATTTATCCACAAAAGAAATGTCATGAACATCTAAATCACTATTGGTTCATTAAATATTTAATAGTTTATTTTGTGTCATGAAACATAGGAATCAAATATATTAATGTTGAGCATATTGTTTAGGGTGGTTTTATATAGCTATTTGATGACATTATGATGAAATGATAGGAAATCATGATAGATTTCATTGATCGGTTAATGTGACCCAAAAGAATATGTGGTTGTGTTTGAGTTCTTATTGGTCATTTGAATAAATTATAACTCTTTATAGTGATTATGGTGTTCAATGTTGAGTAATAATTAGAGATATTTTATACAAATAAGTTTTTGTATCATTACTGGATACCAAGTACAAACATCATTTATAACAATAATTTTTTCCATGAGTTCTGGGATGTCTGTATTGTGCCTATCTATCTCATATATGTAATCATATAGTACTCTATTAAATTAATATTTAGAAGATTGATCCTACCAATATGTTACTAAAGGATATATTGTTGGTTGTGTCATAAATTTTATTGGATATTTGGTGAGGTACTATCCATTGGTTAATATTTCATATAACATTGTATTTCACTCTTAAATTATAATGTCTTAAGTAGATGTGTATTAGGGGTTTCTTTATTGATATCTATTTTAATGGACTAGAGTGGGGGATTCGGTTTTCCTTAGGCAAGATGTTATCTAAATATTTTTTAAGGAAATTAAGATTGTTATAGTGTATAAAAAGGAATCACATGAAAGTTTGAATTCCTATAAATATCAAAATAGGAATCCTCTAGGGTTCATGTTTGGATTCCCTGTGTTCATAAGGGGTTCTCCAAATCATTTATGATTTGCTTTTTCTGGGTTATTATGTTCTCAAAAATATTTGTGGAGTCTTTTTAAGTTTGGTAGAATTTTTGTGGGTTGGGGTATCAATTGGAGACACATATTTAATTAGAAATATTTCATGATGTGTTCTAAATATTAACTATTTATCAGTCCCTTAATAATTATTTCCTCTTCATTTATTCGTTAGATTTTTGGGGTAGAATTACATGAAATTTGGGTTGATGCCAATAGATATTATAGATCATAATGAAAAGGTACTTCATTGTTTTGTTATTCCTCTAGTTTATATCTTTTTGTGGCATGATGTAAATGTTAAGGGTATGGGGGAACCTAATTCAGTGGAGTGTACCCTCTAGGACAATATATTTTTATGTTTGTTTACTTATTGGTGGTATTTTTATTTTTTATTTAATTGAATAATGTTATTATATAAATTTTTATTATATATTTATAATTCTATTGATATATATTATCTGGATAACATTGTTTCATATGAATTTATCTCTTGGGTGGTGTTATGTTATTCATTATAATTATATTTGGGGGACGATTGTGGATTCTCAAGGATGAGTGACATAGGTTGAATCTGGAACCTTGATGTCATAGAGTGGGTGTTACTAAGAATGAAATGAGAGATGATAAATTAAGGTTTCCCATGTCATATTAGGATGATAACTGGTTTTGTGGTTCCCTATGAATAAATGATTGATTTTCTAAATATGGGTTTCATAGAATTTCCAGGTAAACTATTGAATGATTCAAGGGGGTCAAAGATATTTATTTTTATGATGGACTGAACATGCTTTGACTATGATAGAAAAATTGTAAAGAAAACATGACCAATTTCTCAAATGATTTTTCTCATGTGATATTTTATCTCGATGGTATGGTTAAAAATATGACTTTTATTCTATTAAATAAAATAATTTTTCTCGAGATATTTTATGAAGGGAGTGATTTATAAGAATAATATATTAGATTTCATATCATCATTAGATATTATCTTATCATGGTGTGGTCATAATTTTAAATATTGTTACTCAATGTATTCTAATGGTTTTGGTGTGGAAATGTGTAGTTATGTTTTAAATTACTGTTTTTTAAACCATGACAAAATCATGAATTGCTCTGTATTTAATTAAAATACTAAATGTTTTTCCTAAACATTCAGATATGATATGTGTGTTATCATATTATTTTAATACCAACATAACAAAATTTAATCCATGTAAACAAAGGATCAAAAATTCCATTGTATTAGGTGAGTTACCACTTATATTCAATTTAAATTATTTTTAGGCAGAAATATAATAATTTTTCTTGTGTGTTATTGTATTGATTTCATAAATTAATTCATTAAGTATTTATATATTAAAGGTTGGTGAGGATCCATTATCTGATTTTAGATGTGGGAACATAAAATATTTTTTTATTCTTATACAAAATTAATCATAACACTATTTGAGGTAGGGGATTCATAAACTCTACTATTTTTTCATATTGCTGAATTTGTAAGCATTTCCTTTCATGGGTTGATTTTATGGTCTTAACAAATTATGATAATGAATCAATAATAATAAATTTTAAAGAATAGTGTGGTTATCTTGTGATCACTCATTTCAATGACAGTCTTCATGTTCTTAATGAAAATTCAATTTTATAATAGAAAAAAATGATTTTACAATGATTTTCGGTATTATTTTTTTAATCTAATGATTTGAATCACATTTATCAAAAAGCCAATAATGAAAATATTGATATCAAACAACTATTTGAAATATAAATATAGTTTTTTTAAAATTATTTTACTCAAAGATATAATATTATTCAAATGTATCTAAAAATAGATTTTATTGTAGGGTTTTAATATAAAATTCTTAATATACATTGTTCTGAGATTGTTTTGAAGTTTTTGTTATATAACAATGTCATGTAATTAGTTGTATATGGTTTTGTGATGATGAAATGCGTTTTGACATTTTATTGTAATTGGTTGGGGTATTTTTGGATTGGGGTGGTGGGTTTTTTGGAGGAATCCATAAGGTGGAATATTTAGATATGAATGTTTATATGGATTGTGCAAAAGGGTATTAATGGTATAGTTATGTATTGATAGAGGGAATACAGATGTTGTTTTGGAGTAATTAATTTAATTGTTGTTGTTTTATTTTTAATTTTTTTTCCATTAACGATGTAATAAAAATAAAAATTAAGAAAATGGAAATGGGAATTCCTATAACTAAATTAAATAAACGACTTAATAAAATAAAGACAAATGAAATGAATAGGTAAATGAAAAAATTAGTGTTTCTTGGGATAATGAATGGGATTTAAATAAATATATAATTTATTAGTTCAATGAAATTAATAATGGCTAGGAAGTAGTAATGGTAAAATGAGATAATTTTATAAAATTATTTTGCATTACAGATTATTTGGAGGATCATTTTCATGGGAAAATTGAATAGTTTCTAGTGTTATAGAATGGAAAATAATATGTGTTTGATGATTTATATATGGTTATTTTTATGGAATGTGATAGAAGTTCCATTTGGTTATCATAATATGTTTGAAATATGGTTGTATCTTTACACTTTTATTTTTATTTTTTGATATTAATAACACCACACTAGTATCAAATAACATTACCAACACTCAAATGTTTTCGGTTTTCATTGTTTTCCCAAAAACATTATTATTGGAAAGGGAAAAAATCATTAAAATACATTATTTTAATTATCTATAAAATGTGTGTTATAATAATCTAGTTATTTTGATATAGTGATGAATGATTTTGGGTTTATTCAAATTTGGATGATATCTTGAGGTTGACATCATAAATGTTGGATATATAATAAAGACATAGACATGTGATGAGGTTGTGATGTGTAGTGTATATGTCAATATATATTATGTAAGGAATAATTTGTTTAATATATAAATGGATTGATTGGAATATGAAATTATGGAACTAGTGTGAGGTTGGGGTAGTTAGGTTTCTTATCAAACAAACATCATATAATATAGGATTGGCTTGTTATTTTGTGACATGACTGTATAAGGTATTGCGAGCATTTGGATTTTGACAGTGTGGTATGAGAATTATTTTTTTTAATATTTGTAATGGAGTAAAAATTACAATAGATTATTAGTTTTATTTTATGATAATTTGATATATTAAATAGTCAGTGTGCCAAAATATGTTTGGGTGATAATTGATCTAATATGATATTGTTGAAAATTTTAATTATTCGGTGATGAAATAAAATTATTTTTCAGTACTTTCGTTAGAGTTATAAGGAATTATCCTACTACGAAAACATTTAGTACTCACATATATATATATATATAGGTTACATTGGATTGTTTTGGGGCATAGATATATTGAGATATCATGAGGTTCGATATTGGTTCTAGAGTTTTTTCCAATGAATTTTAATTTTTTTATATTAAGATTCAGAAATAAATTTTTATAACATATAATTAATGTATAATTATTATGGAATTTAGAATATATTTTTTATAAGAATATTTATTTTGAATGACATAGTAAATATGATGGTGAGAACTCTTCTTTTAAAATTATGGTCACTTAGTAAAAATCTCCATCAAGTGGTTTATTAGAGGCATGCATCAAGGGTCACATTCATCTTCACTATTGGCCCAAAAGTGGTGCAATAAGTGCACATGTAAATATAATACTCCCCTATACTTATACTATGAAATAAATCAAATATGAAATGATAATATTAATATAATGTATGATTTCATCATGGTAGGTAAAGTTAACTATTTAATAAGAGACCATAATTGCTAAATATTAAAAATTATACATTCAAATTTTATTAGAATGAAGGATATATTTTGTATTTATAAGATATGGGATCTATTAATGAATGGATATGATGATTCTATATTTAAAATATCACTTACTGATTTTAAATCAAAATTATAACATTTTTCTGTCTAACTAATAGAAAACCAATTTATAAATGTTCAAAATAGACAATTGTCTCATCATCCACAATATAATTTATATGTATTAAAAATTATAATATTTATAAAAATTAATTTTTGTACACATATATAGATATAATAATTTTATTTTAATTATTTATTTTGATCTAATATTAATAATGATCCCTAGAAAAGGTTCCAAATAAACCAAATAAATGAATCATAATCATCAGAAATATCATCTCATGAATGATTTTCATAAAATTCGATAATTTAATGTTAATATTGATTTCATATAATAAATTTCTAAATATACAATGGATAAATATATTTCCTAATATATGAATAAATTTCATTTTAATGTTCGAAATATAAAAATGATTAAAAGATAACTCTTATGTAAGTGATAATTTATTGTCATGGATCCCAAGAACCAATGGTATAATGAAAATTTATTACAATATAGAATCTTCCATTTAAAATCGATATATTCCTATTATAGAATTTCTAAATTTTTATATGATCAATAAAAGGTTGGTTTTATCGAATTCATTATATTATTAGGATATAATACAAATATATAATAAAAACCTAAAGATCCCACAACTATTTCAAATATAAAAATTCATTCGATTGAGATATAAAATTCTAGGTGGGCACAATCAATTTTTATGTATCACATCATAGGGGGAAATAATGTTATAGATTGAGATTTTTAATCCTTTATATTATTATTACATCCAATAGATTAGGTCACATAAGAAATTTTACTTACACAACATTGGAGTAAAACAAGCCATGAATATTAAAATTACATTAATTACAAAGCCCTAGGTAATTATGAACAAGATAAAAAACTAAAATAATCACTTTTTTCCCTGATTAATATAAAAAAATTACACCTTTAGATAAACAATTTATAATTGGAATTATATTTTACCTTAATAAATTTAATTGTAAATAACTTAAAATTTCATTACAATAGTTTATATTTATATTTTTAAAACAATATATCAATATTATGTTATTTTAAAATTTATATGAAATAAAATTAATTACACTTGAAGGTCAAAATAATTTTTTCAATATAAGTTGTTTCCTTTTTATTCTATATAATCATTTAAATTATAAATCATAAATTTATGTATTTTAATAATTAATAATGTAATATATTTTTTGAATTATAACTGTCAATATTATCATTATATGAACATTTTATGTTTTTTTTTAAATAATTATTTTATGGTGAGTAGTGTAAATCTATCAATTTTTTTTAATTCAATCACTTCTTCAACATAAAAAATATTTGAAACCTTTTTTATATTCACATTATTTTTTTATTGATAAATTAATCCTTCGGAAACACTGTGGAATGTATAAAACCCATGTTTAATGTTATGTATCACATGTAATATTTTACTCCAATTTCTTATTCACACACATATATAAATAAGTTTTTATTAATAATGATAATTAGATAAAAAACAATAGAATTAATATTTTTTATAGATATATTTATAAATTATAAAATTTTAAATGGCATTTTTTCATAAATTTAATCTAACTAAGATTAAAGTTAATGGATATTATAATATTAGAAGGGTTATTTTGAAATAATTGTTTAATGAAATTTTTGTATCTTTTATCAAACAAATTATATTGATATTTTTTTATAAAAACAATATAGTTATTTTTAGGAATATAAATAAATATATCATGAATCATTAAATTGATGATGATTACTAAAAAATATTAGGAATTCTTAATGGTAGAAAATATTTTAATAACAAAAACACATCTATAAATTAATTATTTTTTAAACAATATTTATATCTTATTTAAAAAAAATTATTAGACTAAATGGATCAAATATTTTGGTTTATAAAATCAATATATGGTTTTATGGGTAACCATATATTTATTATAAAAATATATACTACTCTGGAAAAAAACTAGTTACCATTGTAAATCCCAAAATGATATAATTTATAAATAAAGTGATAAAATGTTCAAAAGGGTATTAATAAATCTAGAAAAAGAAGTGGATTCAGATTTATATATCATATATCATCTTAGTAATATTTTATTTATAACTATTGTGTCTGTATTCCCTTAAATAATGTCATTTCATTAGTAAAAAATATTGTGTTCTCATAAAATTCCTCTTTTTAACTACTAAAAAGACATACATAAACCCATTCTTGTCGAACCCTTATTTCAAATGTATTTATGAAAGTATTCAATTTTTTATCAACTATAATCCTATATAATTTTCATAATATTTTTTTGCTAAATTATTTTCCCACAAATGTAAATTTATCAAAAATCATTGAAGAGAATCTTCACGGTCCCAATGTGAGTATTACTCAATCATTATATAATTTTTTAATCACTACTTTATGACCATTAAATAAAAATTTAAATATAAAGAACTGATTATAATTAAAATGATAAATTGTTAGTATATAAATGTAAGAATGGTTATTTATATCATTCTCATCACATAAAAAACAACAAAATTTTAATAGTGAAATGTGCGCACTATAACATCCATGATGCAACAATTTTCATTTTTCATTTTTATATACAATCATTATCCAGACAACAAAAAATATGACCATCTGACATAAAGGACTCCAATAATATCATAATTATTCTATTGTAATGTTTTTATAAAATTGATTTTATATATTCACCCATAGCTATTTTTTATGCTAATGAGTAGAGTTTTTTTTTACCAAAAACTCAAAAATGATATAACACTAATTCATGGATAGTATGTGCCTAAAATATAACATAATTAAAAATTATTTTTAAGACAATTATTATTTATGTTTTTTGAACATTATATTATGATTATATCATATTATATAAATATCACCTTTAATTATAAAAAATATCAAAATGATACGACACCTAATCAAATTTCATGAAGAAATAAGGGAAAAATTATATTAATTACATAGAATACGGTAATGAATTTTCTCTATTTAATGAAATATATGTTAATATGTATCCTAAAATATTATCAAAAAAATAAATATTTGTTATTATGAAATTTTGGTTCATGTTTAGAACGAAACATGAATAATTTATGTATTTCTTTTCTAAATTTCCCCTATTGAGATATTACCTCAATAAATTTTTTTCAATGATTATATTATCATTCAGGATAATAATTATTGAATGAAAATTTATTTCCCAAATGATTATTGACTGTAAAAAAATTTACGGGTCTTCATTTACTCAACACCCTTCGAGGAGTTAAAACCATATTTATGAAATTAATTACTCCAATATCACATTATTAATACCTAATTTTTAATATAATTTAACATTTTAATTATCTATGGTAGAAAATTTCATTTGAAATAAATATATTTTGATAATAAAATATCATTCACAATAGTATCTCAGTATTGAGAATAATTATCATTTCATTTGATTTTTGATTCCCCTCATTATCGAAATCATCCATTCTCACATATATTATATTTTAATATTTTTAGACTTAATTATGTGTTATCATATGTGACAACCATATTTCCATTATCATTATTTAGAAATTATGATTTATTACAATTTTTTTGATGAGTTTTTTCAATAAAAATATTTTTAATGAATAGAGGGTATTTTTATCATTTAAAAAAATATAATGTATTATTATCCCCCCAAAATTTCAATTAACATGAATTATATAATATCAAGTATATACTAATGGATTCTATTTTATAATGTTAATGGTTTTCACACCATTCACTTATCCATTTTTTAAAATAACTTATGAAATAGACCCATAACTTTTTATTTTTATGTTAATATTAAAATATATTTAATCAATAATTATTCTAAATTTTTATGACTTTAAATTACCTAATTATGGTAGATTTTTAATTTATATAAAACATTAACTATGTTTTTTCATGGTATCTAAAATAGATATTTTTTCACTATTTTTTAATGTATTTATTTTAAAATATTCTTCAAAATATAAATGTTTTTTATTTCCATACTTTTTTTAGAAAAACACTAAAAATGTTTTTCTCATATTTTTAATTTTCCATTGTCATTTCTTATATACTATTGTAAATATTATTGAAATTTTTTTAGTACAACTTCATTCTCTAGATAGATTATGTTATGTAATTATCTATCAATGATATGATCTGTCAATCGTTTGGTCTCTACATACTATCCACTTTGAATAATAATAATATTTTTATACCATTACAATGTGAATAAATTTTGTTCATTTAATTAATTAAAAGGTGTTCACATTGATTCAATAAATCAATTGGTTAAGGACATTACTTATATAAATGAATAATAAAAAGTCTATATACAATTATTTTTAGGGATTCATACATAGAAATAGAATATAATTTTATGTGGAACTACAGAAAAATGTATACATCATTTATGATATGGATCATTATTTATTACAAATTAACGTCCACAATGTATTTCTTAATTATCTAAATATTTTATATTGAGGTGTAATAATCATTTTTCAATTTCATTTATATTAGTAAAAATTTTGGTGTTTCATATGTTTTTTTATCAAATATAGAATATTTTTAAGAAATATGATTATATATTGTTCAATAAATGATTCTAAGTTTTAATACATAGATAAGAAATAGTGATTGGTTAAACCAATTTTTATAAGTCCCATAAATTCATATATATTTCACATGAGGAAAACTATAATGTGTATTATGGTGTAAATGATCCCACAGAAAGATATTTCATAGATATTATTCCTTGATCGTAAGATAATGATTTCTATGATCATGATGTCTTATCCTTGGGAAAGGATTTAGTTTTATATCCATATGAATTTCATCTCTATGCAATTACTTATTGTTACCTTTTTTTGTTCCCTTTTTGTTGTTATAAATGGATATATTTTTCTTTCAATTTCATTCTATTATAACATTTTTTGATTATCTATTCATTCCATAATACATATAATCATATTATGATCACATATTCTCATAGGTTTTTATTGCATATATCTAGCCTTATTGATAATGTAATCTAACCATTCTTATATTTCCATGTCCCCTGGTTTATGAAGAAATAGAATACAAATTATATTTATAAAAGAATAGATTTTGTGGAGAATTTATGGGATATTATTTGAACGAATAATGGAGTAAATTTTTTAATATATAGCGTAACAATTGTGAACATATTGAGAATAAAATGGAATATATTATTTTATGATTTTCTTAACTCCATGTGTACATAATATGAAAATGATTTTGGAATATATGTAATTAACTATTTTATTTTCCCCATGTACTGATGGTACTGTTATGATAATGAACATATAGTACTTGTAGAATATTGTATAAATTTTTTGTTCTTTCAGTAGTGAAACTGGGAGTGCGGCTCCCTGATTCTAAAGTTGGATTATGGGTAAGGAATAAATAAACATTATGATTAGGAATTCATTGATTATTGATAATATATGTGTTAGAAAAGTAATTAATATTTTACAAGCTATTTAAAAAATTCATTTGTAAACAGAACCATTTACATGAGTTTTGGGGATTTTGATCATTTTAGAGGCTTGGGTAAGAGAACATTAGAATGTGTAAGGGATAAGTCTATGTGTCATATCAAATCCTAAAATTTTGTATAATTGTATTAAGGTTGAATTCAAAATAATTGAAATCTTTATACATATAATACAAGAGGGTGTATTCTCTAGAATTGATGTAACCCGTTATATTTACCCTGAAATGGGCATATTTTTGTTAACATAATCATCACAAAATACAAAAAATTAAGGCTAATATACACACCTTTATTTACAGTCATAGAGGATACTATATGCTTAATTTTCATTCTCTATAATGTAATATTATAAATTATTTGAGTATGAATATATCTAATAGGGTCATATAAACTAATATTAAAATGATCAAGGATAACCAGTTACTGAACAAATAGATTCATTGGTTTCACTAAAGTAACATTTGTTAAAAATAAATGTATCATAGGGAAATAAAACATCAAATTGATAATTAAACATTCTTATTTTTTATAAAAAGATGACATATTCAGATTTATAATTCGACTGTAAAAGGATTGTGAAATGATACTGAAAAGGGTTTGCTTCTTGAAACAATTATGTTTAATATACCGAAATGGTTTATTATATTAGAATATTTTTTATGATGGAGAATTTGAGTTTCCCAGTCCTAACAATGAATTTAGATAATGAATTAATCAAAAATTAATATTAATTCACTTAGTTATTTTCATCAGAGAGTGGTAATTATATTTGATATTTTGGGATATTTAATATTATAAGAAGATTATATAAAATATATAATGATTATTATAAATTTTAGATTATTTAAAATTTTGGAGACATATATTAAATGGAATCAATAACCATGAAAATTTTATTCAGTCGAATGTTTTTTTTATGGATAAATAATGGAGAACACATGATTTAGGTATCAATAACTCATATGAAATTGAGATCAATGATATTTGGGGTGATCATTATCTCTTTTTTTGATTTTTGATATATATATAGACTAGTTAATGAGTTTAAGAACATGCGGATAATATATTTGAGGGCTAAAACATAGTTAATTTTAGACGAATTTATAATAACTATAATTTTTATGGAAATTCTTATTTACACCATTTGAGTTATGGTGTATTTCAAAGATTGTACGATCAGGTTAGTTATACATTAGTATATTATAGAATAAAAGTTTAATCATATCTGAGGACATATAAGAATCATAATATAGCCTATGATTGTGTGGTATATGTCATGTTTTATGTAATATGTAAAATAATGAACATTCAAATAATCCCCTCACCTTATTACATTAGTTTCAAATAAATAAAATCTTGATGTCCTAATTTTTTAAGGAGGTAAAATGAAACTAATATATATTTTCAGTACTTTAAATTAATAGTATCATCAATTGATTGGGTCGCATGAAACACTAATCTAACTTAAAACCATTAGAATGATCAATGAGATATTATAATTTCCTTATTAATTTGATTTTTCATCAATAATAATAATACAATCAATTGCATTATTTACTAATTATTTTTTATTTGATAATCATTTCAAACAGAATTTATTTCAAGGATATTTTTATAAAGGGAATTATATTTGATCTTAAGAAATTTAATTTATCACTCGTAAATGTTTATTATAATATTAAATATTTATATGTATACTTAAATATAATATCATTAAATTATCTGTAATTTTGTATGAAATTCAAATAATGACCCTCAAAGATAAAAATTGATATTTTTTTAATTAAAGTAGTTTTACGTTATATGTATCAGATTTATTTAAATACTAAATTTATAAATTTTAGAATTTGAATTTTTTGAGTTTAAATTCATTGTGAGATTACATGTTTGTAATATTTTATGATGAATTAAATAAATTAATGATTAGTAAAATAGTGGAAAATAATATATTTTTAATACCATCACTTTAATAGATTAAATGAATTTCAAGAAGATTCTCTAGTAATATATATTTTTTATAATTAAAATAATATAGTTTTAATAAATTATTATAAATCTGATGTATAATTTTAAATAAAATATGTGATCCTTAACTCTAATAACTATTTTTTCACTTATGTTAATTATTTTTAATTGAATATAGAAATTAAATCAAATAAAATTTTATTTAATATTATATATTAATAACATAATATAATGTAATAATTTCCATATAATTTTTATACATAAATATATGATTAATAATAATAAATTATATTTCCAATATAATTGTGAAAGTGTTATTTTAAATGAGTTGCGTAATTAATGTAGGGTATATATTATCAACAAAAAAATCGTATCTATATTATAAATAAAATATGTTGTTACATTTTCACATCTATAAACAAATATCATCTCCCATTTATTTGATAATCATTAATAGATATGATAACAATGATTAATGGTAAATACAATATTTTTCAACAAAATAGACATATGTATATGAAAAACATTAATTTAAAATTACTTTTAAATAATTTTATAATTTCCTTAGGTTGTATAGTTCAATAAGTTTGTTATATATATTAAATATTTGGTTATAAAAACATTTCAATATTATTATGAATTTATAAATAACTATGGTAAAACAAGTTACCAAGCTAAAATTAATATTATATTTTAAAAATCATGTTTTAAAATTCTTGAAACATGTTTAAAAATGTAGGAAAATTGATGGTAGATTTTCAATAGATATTATTCAACCAATAAATCCATTGTTATTAACTATTAAAACATTGAACCTTGAATATTTTTATTCCATAATTGAAAAATATAAGGATGTCATAATGGTGTCATTTTCATCACATATAAAAGGAGAAATATCAATCCAGTCACTCCACGTCCATTCCATATAATTCTTCTAAAATCATTTGCATTATTGTCCTAATATAATCCTATATCATTTTTAAATGACTAAGATCAAAATTATTTTTAATAATATTTTAATTTCTAAGTATTCATTCAACATAATGATATTGAGCTCAATGGTAGTCAATAAATCATGATTATGTCCAATTATCACTTGTGGAGGGTTCAAAACAATGAATTTTCCACCAATTATTATATAAAAATATTGTTTTTTATCCTATCATCATAATACCATTATTAATGTGGCCCTGGGATTGGAATCAATGGGGATATATTTTTTTAATGTGACTATGAGAGATTTGTGTGGCAGAAGTTTGATATTTTTCATTTTATAGTCTTTTTAAGAGTCCAAGAGTACCAACGTCAACAAATAGTGGTCCTATGGTGTGTAGATTAGTGGAAATGGTAAAATTGTGTTTGAGGCCATCTATCCGGTAGAAATCTAGTGTTTCCAGGAAAAGATGAATGAATCTAGACATAAGGGAGTCCCTGGTGAAACAATATGTATTATCTTAAATCCTAATAATTAATTAATTGATTTAATTTGACATTGTACAGTTTGTGGGGGATCCCCCTCTGATATAATTATCCTTAGTTGAACCTACACACCTAGCAATTCTTATAGTACATATTCTATGGGGATTGGTTCACAGGTAACCTCATCATGTGTTTCTTACGATGAACACACATAGTTCACCTAACTTGGGTATTTATGGTGTGGTGTGGTGGAATGGACACAAGGTTATCTATGATCCTTAATTTTAGGCATTCTTTTGTAGATGTTATTCCATTCATCTAAATGTTCAGGAAATTCTAACCATGATCCTTCTAATAATCTAGATTAATATCACAATGAGGCTATTTAAAATCACTCTCTTATTGTTTAAAATACTATGTGTGTCCTTGGACATAACACATTGTGTTTTTAATATACCATTAGGATGTACAATGGGATAGTGAACAACTAAATGGATTATTATCATACCTGGAGTCAAAGGAATGTATTCTATAATTTCCACACATCTAAATAAATCTAAGGATTATATATTTCTTATTTCACATGTGTTGGGTCCTTACCTCCAGAGGGAGACAACCATTATGCAATAGATATCCTTTATCATCGTTACTTCAGACACCCAAGATCACTTGATTCATTTTTACTCAATTTCATTTTCATTCCTCTCCACTCTCTTTTAATATTATAAATAAATAATGACTCGTAAAATCCTATATTACATTAGAATAATATTGTTTTTCTATATTAATGGAAAACATTTTTTATTCATTTTCATTGACATATAAAAAATAATGTTATGTATGATTTTTATGGATTAGTGCCTAAAAAATACGTGTTTTATATTTATATTAATGATAATATTTAATTATCTAGACCATTTAAAATATGTTTCTACAAATTTATAACATCTAAATTATATTAATACTATTTTTCACAATGTTATTATAAATTTACCTAATCATACTGAACCATCTATTTTGTATTCATGTTTGGGGATGATTTATTAAACAACATGTATAATAAAATAAAAAACCATCATGGATGAATGTCATAACATAGAAAATTTTTTATTTTCTAATTAAATATCAAAATCATTACTTTGGTATGATATTTTAAATGATATTTTTTAATTTGACTTATTAATAAGATGTCTTAAATAAATGAAAAAATAATCGAATTAGTCGACACCAATATCATATTCTACCAAATATAAAAAAAATATAAATATTAAATTTAATGGGTTAATGAAAACACATTATTAAATTAAATATATATGAATATGTTACCTATGAAAATAAATATTAAAATTATATTTATAAATAATAATTTTAGGTGCATACATATTATGAATCTGGAAGTAGGTAAGGGATCATTTTTATGTTTCATCTACCAAGAGATATTTATTATTATACACCTTGTTTTGTTTTGAATGAAATATCAATTTAACCATTAATATTTTTTATCTTAATTATATTATACATTATTATATTTATTTTTAAATTAAATTTTCTTTTTTTCATCGGGTTGGAAAAAAAATTATAATGTTATTTAAGTGTTTCTGTTATCTCATATCCCTTAGTTGAGTAAAAAACTAATCTTATAGTACTTATTTTTTCTAAAATAGGTTTCAACCACAATAAAATATTACTTAATTTCACATTATCTTAATCTATTACTTAAAATGACGTTTTCATATTTTTTTATTTATAAAAACTAATTTCCAAAAGTATATAAATATTTGGAAAATATATAAGGGTATTTCATGAATGTTTCACATAATTTTCCATATATTACTTTCACACTAATGATTTAATTTATTAATTGGATGACTTTTTGTAATTTATCTAATATGGTAGTAAAATTTCATTTCCCAATTTTAAAGGATGCTTTTTTGACTATATTTTTTATGTGTTTTTACAAAAATGATATTTCTATATAGTTGAATGGATTTGTATCAATTAAAAATAATTTTTTTTATTATTATAACACTAATTTATATTGATAAATTAAAATAATATTAATATATATTATTTCATAATATTTTTGAATGATATATTAAATCAAATATACCACTTCACAATTTTGTATAAATATTTTGTAGGTGAACTGTAAAATATTATTCATATGGTCATATTGATAATATTTTAAATACTCATTTCATTATTATTTTAAAATTAATCACATTTTTATGATACAATAATCAATATTAATGCATATTTTTAAATACCCAAAAATTTGTAAATGAATCTACATTTTTTTTAAATATGTTTTTTAATATTTTATGTTTTTATAGAGAACACTTTCACAACATTGGTTATTTTGGACTATTATAACATTTCAGGATTAATACAGGATCATGCATCATTACCGTTGAAAATATTGTCTCTATATTATTAATATTTACCATAGTATATTTTATTTGTTATTATAATGATTCATTAAAATAGGCCAAATAAGTTATGGAATCAACCATTAGGATCTTACGAAATAAAGCCCTCTTATCAATGAATTATAGGGAGATTATATCCCTATGATTTTGTCTTGATGTGTCCAATGATTTCGTTCAACAACTAAAACAGCGGTTAAAAATTTAATCATAAAATTTCATTCTTCTTGAGATCGCTAACTAACAATATTTATTGACCCCACCATATGAAAAACCACCATAACACCCCCATACCCTCATGGTGTACAGTAGTTTAAAAAATGGCTTAACCCAATTGATATGATATTTTTTCTATTAATTTATTAAAATAGTGAATATATTTATCTATATTTCTTATTATATTATTAACGATTAATATGTCTAGTAAAAAAATATGTAAAACAAATTTAGTAAAAATTGTATTCTTTTGAATTATATATGTAGTTTCAATTTTGGAACACATTTTCAAAATTCAATAATTGTTTAAATTTATTTTATCTTAATAAAATATTATTATTAATTAATAATAATTTTTATGAAAAATAAATTCTAATTTAATGATATGTAATATATTTATCATAAGTTATAAAAATTGGTTAGTGTTTTAAAATATATTATATTCTAGAAAATAATTATTTTTAAATTAAATTGAGATGTATCATATATATTAAATTATTTTGGTAAAATAAATTTTATTTTTGATGTTATCTTATCAAAATTATACAATGTTGAAAATCCCATATTATTCTAACCCCAGTAAATTATTTTACTAAAAATTAAATATTGTATAAATATATGTTCTGTATGATAACATCATAATATATGAAATGTTATATAATTAATTATATTTTTATTATCCATTACCAATATTATTTTTCCTATTTATAATAATTTGTTTATATTGTTTTTTGATTGTTTCTATAAACCTCTAATGACATCTCCCTAACCATTATTGTATTTTATGGTTTTAAAATAAAATATTTATTATGATGTGTCTCTTCTACATAACCAACAACATTGTTTTAATGTGTTTCATGTATGGACATATAAAATATTTAAATCAACCCGTCATTGGTATGAACCATGGTAAAAAACCATTCGAATATTTTTTTGTTTTGACTATTTATTTTAATATAGGTCAAGACCAATGTTTTTAAATTAATAAATAACACACCAATAACTTTTTTTAAATATACACACATCCTAAAACTAATATTCAACCAAAAATCATTGATAATTAATTTAATATCCTTCTCTATCTACATATCCTTCCCATGGTTCTCCCATTCTCTTTATAAACTCCTCCAATGTATTTAAAATAACTCTCTTAAGGAAAATGACTCTCTCTTATACCAATTTATTAAAACAAATTCATGGTTCATACAATTTTACATCCAATTTTTGATGTTTCAGTATTTCATACACATAAAAAAATTTATACTTAGGGTTTTAAAAAAAATAGATAACATAGTTTATAATCATTGAACCATTTTATGAATCTTTGTGCACACACGTAATTTTTGCCGAATTTTTCCTATTATATTCATTAATTAATATTTTTATTGTGAACACTAATAAAAATTTATGCTAAAAGGATTTAAAAAGGAATGAATTTCACAAATTTATATTCATTTTCTATATATGTTAACAAGACCCCACAATCATCATATTGTATTTCTTGAAATTCATTCTTGTGTTGTATCATCTATGTGGAACACTAATGCATGCATATGAGATAAATATGATATGATTTAATGTAATTTTATATCCTCTAAATGAATTTATAAATTTTTTATCTCATGAAATATCATGTATTTTTAATTGATAATTATAATAATACAACTATTTTAGTTCATCTATGTGCTTAGATTTGGTAATAGTTATGTTTTGATGTTTCATGATTTCAAATTTATTATTTATTAGTTAAAAAATTAACATCCCTAATATATTTTTTTGAATAACCCAATATACGGTGAACCATGTTAGAAAACAAGGGTATTGGAAATGTGATAACTCCCAAAATGAGATTCCCTTCTTGTTGGGTGTAGGAGTTGATATGTTCATGATAATTATTACTCAATTATATCATTCATTGAGTATATTGTTGAATTAGTGGGATAAAATTCATCACCATAAGAAAAATAATGTGATAATTGATACCCATAGGCAATATAGGCCTCTAAAATTAAACACATAATCCAATCCCTTATTCAAAACCAATCGATCAACATAGAGTAAATGATATTCTATGCCCTTTAGTTTTCTTAAAAAGGGAATTCCACAATAATTTTACTTAATGCAGGGATAATCCAATCAAGTATGGAATCTAGTTATAAAAGAATCATAAGGATGACATAAATGAAATGTATTTGACCGAAATCCAAAATTTATTATTTGATAAATATTTTCTTCGAACTTTTTCAGAATTGTGAGGGAGTTATATTAAATAAAAAAGGATGATGAATCATTTGGGATGTGTGTGAAAACAAAATAATATTTTCATTATACACATTATTTATCAGTGACCCTAAATGTTATTTTTTTCACATATAAATTATAGTGAAGAAGAATCTATAAATATAATTAGTGATTCATGACATTGATATAAATGAGGATATTAAACAAAATTCATTCAAGGATGAAATATAGATCATTGAACATCCACGATCTCATGGGGTAAGAGATAGGACTATGAGAATTTAATTTAATTCTTTAGAGAAAATAGAGAAATATCATTATGGTAGTATATTATAATCTAGAACATTTAATAATTTTGGGAATAAGAATCTAATAAATTTCTTAATGTCGATAAGAATTTTTTTTCTGTTGGATGAAACATCACCTAGAGAGACAATACCAATATGATAAATAACCATATATATTGAATAAATGAACACTATAGTAAACCCTGAACAAGTTATATATTGTTTTAATAACACGTAACATGGATTACATGAAATGAATTTACAGATCAATTATTTATCAATGAAAACAACTGAGAAAATACTATAATTCATGGAGTGAATTGGACAAAAATATTGCATCACATTTTCTTAAGTGGATTCTGATAAAGATGTTGTGAATGTACACTATTTATGAATATTGGGATATTAAATTTACTATTTGATTCATTTTTTATGAAATATTTCATATCATGAAAAATTAATAGTACCATTAAAATACTACCTCAAAATAAGGGAAATTAGTTATATGAAAAAATAAAACATTGTTTAATTATTGAATCCTATGTATTCAACTCATCCCTTGTAAAAAAATTGTATGAATTTTCCAATAATCATTGTGAATAATTTATTATTAAAAATTAATTCCTTTTTTTTATAGATGGGATTTTTATTTATATATCCAACATAAAATTTAATGAGAAGGATATCACCTTCTGTATCATAAAATTCTCTCCAATTCTGTTCTCGTAAAAGGAAGATAGTGAATATCATTTTGAATAGTCATCTTAATAATGGATATTATTCCCATAATATATATATATATATATATATTAGATTATTATGACTAAAGAAATAATCAGACATTATGACCTGAAAATTGTGATTTAATACACTAATAAATTTCATAATGAATTTTCTATTTTTTCACATATATATGAGGTTAACTTCATGATAGAACTTGTAACAATAACTTTTATACTGTATAAATAAATATATAAATTTTCCATTTTTAATATTCAATGTATGGACAATAAAATTCTAGATAATATGTAAAAATGGATTAAATTCCCATGATATTCCCCATGGGGTGCAAGAGACCTTTTTATTACAAATAAGGTTCTATCAATGTTCCTATACCATACTCTTCATGACTATAATGAGATCATGAAGAATATGAAGTATCCATTTCTAGGTATTGATTAATTTTTTTATCAAATTCATGGAGCCCAAAATTTCACCAATGTGTATATTCACTTTATTGATTCCATTTTGGAACATTAATTATCCATATATTATTGGGAATTAATGAATTTTGAATTTTGGGAATACATTGAAAATATTTTCATAGTATTGATAGTTGATATGATTATCTACTACCAAATCAAGGAGTAATAATATGATCATTTGAATAATAAACTAAATACCTTGCAGAAAGAAAAAACTAATTTCATGTTTTTTAAATTATGTGTTTGGATAGATAAATTAACATTCATGGTGCATGATATTACTAAAAAGATATATTTAGGATCGATCAATAAAAGAGGTAATTTAATGATGAACCAGATAAAATATACGTGATAGAGATCTAGACTTTCACAAGATTAAATGGGTGCTATAATCATATTTTGAGAAAATTGTCATTATTTTCAAGACCACTAAGTTAGATAATATGGAATGGATTTCTATTATTATGGTATAATGAATGAAAATATAGATTTCATGAGTTAAAACATTTTTTAATCACTGCATCTAAACTATGATTACCCAGAAGTGCATAAGTATTTAGGATCTATAGGGTATAATCCAAAAGTTTCATTTGTATTGTAAACAGGATATGTAAAAAATGTAAAAAATATCCCTCCGTATAATTAATGATCCATGAGAATAACTAAAAAACTCATGATATGGATTTTGATGTACTGATATATTAATTAATTTTTTTCCATGTGTTATCTATATGGGGAGAAATATGATGTGAATATATGTATATATATGGGTCAAAAAATCCACTAGTATTTTTCATAATGAAATGATATTAATATGAACCAATAATGGTTGTTAGTTTTGATTTAGGATTATGAATGTTCAGTATAATATAATGTTGGAAAGGAAACAAATGTAGAATATTCTCTAAGTTGAATGGATAATATATCATTATACATTTTGTGTGTTGAATGTGATCCAATTTACTTGGAAATTAAAATTAGGAAGATGGGAATAATTATAGTAACATCATCATACCTTTTGAAAATAACAACTAAACATTCAATTAATGATAGGATTAAAGAGGCTCAAAATGATTATAGGGGGTATTATAATAAGGTATTGAAAATTAATGTGTTCAACATTATAATGGATATACCTAAATGGTATGGATAAAGGATATATATCCTAGAATAACTATATATGAAGATTTAACATATGGATGGTGGTTACATATCAATATTTCATAATCAATCAGGAATCATTAAGATGTTTAGTGATTTTAATAACATTTTATAGTAGGATAACATGAAGAAAGTTATTGAATAATTTTAATAATGATGCTTGGTATGCAACAATTCAACTATGAAGGTAAAAATTCTAAAGGAATCATTATATAATTGTACATACTTGTATGGTAATAGGAATAAATAACCATGTACTTAATTACAAGACTCTGTATGAAATCATGTTTGGGTTGTAATTGATCAAATTATTATGCTAACTCATTTCATTACAGTAAATCAATATGTATCTCCTGACCAATGAAGTAATATATACATATGGTAAGATGAAAGACATAATATATTAAATTATACATTGAATATTAAGTATAGGAGATTTTTACATGTTGGTTTTTC
This sequence comes from Viscum album, assembly GCA_963277665.1. Taxonomy (NCBI): domain Eukaryota; kingdom Viridiplantae; phylum Streptophyta; class Magnoliopsida; order Santalales; family Viscaceae; genus Viscum; species Viscum album. The sequence goes on along the minus strand of CAUJRU010002448.1, from coordinate 29,527 downwards.
AAAAGGTTTCAGAAATCGTTGGATACAGAGTTGTGTTTCAATTCATCTGATCACCATCAAAAAAATAGTTAGTATGAGATAATAGTTAAAACATGTTAGGATATTTTAATATTTTTTTCAATGTTTTTACAATTATGTTTATATAATCACCATCTTGGAGTGGAGTTATCATATTACATCTGTTTCCATTTTGGGATTCATGAGGCACAATACGAGACATTGTACAGGAAGAGGTTTCAGACTCCAACATTCTATGATAATGTTTGAGAGTGGAATATTATTATAATTATTCATATCGAAGAGATGATAGAAAATATTAAAAATATTAAAATAAATATTATATAAATGAAAATATATATATAAATTATATAATGTAAGTCTTTTATGAGGCCTATATTTTGAGGTTGGAGATAATGTGTTCATTTTTCAATCATAATAGTACAATTTCATGAGGATTTAGATGATGGAAATTTGAAGTGAAATGTACATTTTTACCATTGATATTATTGATCGCATCATAGCGATAGTCAATCTACCAACACTATGACCTATCATATTTCAAGTACACGATGTCTTCCAGGTATATCTATTAATTATGTACATACCATAAACATCCCATATAATTAACTATATATGGCACAACTAGAGAGTTATCATTCGTAAATGAAAATTTTGAGGAATAAGTTACACTATAGAGACAATGTCCAATAAAATAACAAAAATATCATGTTAAAATTTATATAGAAGGACCACATATTCAAAGATTAAACATGGGAACTGGAATATGAGATAAAAAATTTAACAATTCTATTTTACATTACAAAACGATATAAATGGAAGAATAATGTACTAAGACAAACCTTTATAAATGAATTTTTCTTTTTAATAAATAAAATAACTGATGGAGAAATTTATCTATAAAAAGAACATTCACTACATTGATTTGTTTATCTTTATTACCATTCAGATTTAATATGCTATTTTTTATCATAACCATTAAATATATATAATTTTTGTATTTACCTTTTGGACTGGTAAATATTAATGATTATTATAAATTATAATTGGAATAAATGAATGAATTGATTAGCTCAACCAGTAGGTTTGAACCCTGTGGGATTCTCTCATGTTAAGGGATTCTGTCATTATAATACTTATTTATAAAATTTATTTTTTAATATTCCATTTGATTTATAATTATACATGTTTGAATATTTTTCATAAAATTCTTTTTAATGTACTTATTACATCCATGTAAAAATTGTATAACTTTCACTCTTATTAGAAATGATTATTAATACTTATGTACACATGTTTAGTTGTATAAATTATCATGTTCTTTATCATTCCATACATTTGTTTAGTGAATAACCATACCCATTTACACTCAATGTTATTCCAATAAATGATAAAATAATTAATTAATATTAAAATTAAATGTATATTTCCCAAAATGATAACTAATTAGATAAAAATTGATGAAATTGGTTCTTATTTTGTTTGATCTATGTGGTACACAAATTGTGTATTTGATATGAATCTGAAGGGAATGTCTAAAATTTTATAGACCTCTAATGAATTTTGAGAATTTTTACCTCATCAGATAACATAAATGGTGAATGTGTGGTTAGTATGAGAATTCTATGTTAACATATCTTATAGGTCATCCTTGAAATATGTTTATGAAGTGAGGTATTTTTGTTTCCACATTAATAATTTCCATTCATGTTATTGTCAATATCACTACTTGATGTTAAAGTTGATGAATTTGACCACTTCTATGTCACCTTGATATGCATCTTGAATCCCACATATTACTCTCATAAGATAATATATTGATTATTCTCTTACATAACTTATATCTCACCCCTTTTTTATGTTTGAACCATGTCTATCTTTTATATTTTTAGAAGAGTGATATAATTTTAATAATGTGGTCAATAGACTTAAATAATGTATTTATATCCATGTTTTTGTTAATGATATCTTTAAAAAATTCCAATAACACACTAAATATTTTGATACTATAGGATTATATTATTTGTGTCATTAGGTAATAAATAATGAAATATAGTGTACAAAATATATGGTTTTACATAAAATCTCCAATTTTGTTTCATGTTTTTTTTTGAAAAATTATTCACTAATTTTTAGAAAATAAATCAATATTAATGATTCATTAAAAAAATGAAACTTAATATTTCCAATGTGATTATTCTATAACCCAAAAAATTTGTTTCACATCTAATTAATTTTACTTTGTTATATCTTATTATTCATTGGTGATATTATTCAAATGTTACTAATCAACTTTGTATATTGGATGGGTTTTAAAACAATATTATTTATCAGTGATATGATTTATCATTGTGTTTTACTTTTATAAATATCCACTCTAATATATATTAATTTTCATCTAATAACTATTATTTGTGAATAAATTTTTCCCATTTCATTTATTATATGGTGTTTATTTGGATTCCACATATCAATTGATTGACTAAAATATTGATGTAACACTATACCCCCTAATATATAATTTTCAAATCATATGGATTTTTATAGAAGATTATATTCCATTTTTATTGTAAGACGATTGAAAATAATTATATTTTTTGTTCTGATAATTTTTTTTCTTTTTAACAAATATATAGATTATGTATTACTTAGACATCCACCTTTATTACCCAGAGTGGTTATTATCATTTATAACTTTTGTAAACATGGATTGTTTTTTAAATTTCAGATGTTGTAATTATAATATAGATAATTTTTAGAAAAACATGATTATGTATTATTTATAATTTATCTGTTATGATGAATAAATACACATAATATGAAACCGAGGGTAAATAATATATGCCACCTCGATGCATAAACTTGTCTCGTGGTGTAAAATAGCATGGTTATTTTGTTTTATATCTTTCCAAATTATATATTCTCATGATACAGTGCCTTAATATTAAGAATGTTTTGTATATAACCATGTTGTACTATCATGGGGAACTCAGTGATACATCCAACATTTGGAATTTTGTTTCTATTGAAGATATTTTGTTATCCATATGATCAATATAATTCAATTATTAACCATGGATTTATTATGGATTTATTTTTCATTCCATTATGTTATTATTTTTGGTTATCTATTCTAGTCATATTATTTATTCACAATTATTATCTTCGATTATTATCGCATTGTATTACCCTTATAGAGTGCTTGAGCTGACAGCTCTAAATTTTCCAATTCCCCATTAGATGAATATTTGTATTACACATGATATGTATAAAAAATTTGTATCTTTAGATACTTTTTTTGGAAATTTAGGGGAATTGATTTATATTACATAGTAACATATATAGTTCAAAATATATCCATATTTTATAATTATATTGGATTGTATAGTTTATGATTTGTCCCATTTCACTGAATATCTAGACCACAAATGAATCTGGAATGTATGAAATGAAATATTTTCTTAAATTCAAGAAATTTTAAAATTAGTTATGTATTATTATAAACAGTCAGTATCGAAGGCATGATGAAATATTAATGTTACTATTATCTGATATTGGAGTGAAGGTTTTTAATACTACCCATAATAATTTAGAAAAATTCTCATTATGTTCACACATTCTGTTCTCTAGGGAGGGAGTTTTTTAGATTTGAATCTTATAAATAACACTATAAAAATTTAACCTATTTTATGTATGTTTCAAAATATGTATTATATTTTTCTAAAGGAATAGGATAAATTTTAATTTGTGTCATTATATATGTACTTAGATAAAATATAAGATCTATGATTAGTTTACACTTTTAAAAAAATTATCACGTTAGGTGTTTCCGGAGGGTTATGAAAATGATTAAAAATTGAACATAAAATTTTTTACACAATTACTTATATAAAAATATATCACTTGAAATTTGATTAATATAGAAATATTATTCCTTATATTCATGGAAATGTTAGTATATAGGAATATTTTTATTGAAATATAAGAAAACTAAAAAAAGGAAATTGAAAATGTAAAATCTACCTACCTTGTTTTTTGTGACATAATTTCTAAGGGGGATTAAATTTCCCCCAAAATAATTTTGTATATATTTTTTAATATATTTTCCTTTATGGGGGTCTTAATGGCCAACAAAATATATCTAAGGGTCAATCCTTATTTCATATATAATGTTGAATATTAAGACACAAAATATTCATTTCCAAAATATCATTTGGATATATTGATTATCATTACGATAAATAAATTCCTCTATGATTTTTTGTTTGATATTTAATTAAATTATATTGATTAAAAAATATAATCCTCTATTATTGAAATTTTGTATCATGTAGTTTAATTTTTATATTATTTATTCATGATATAAGTTAATATAATATTTATTTACTCATGTAAAACAAAATATATTTGTTTTCAACCTGAAATAAACTTTTTTTATGGTTCAATGTTTTTTTCAATTTTGTTACAATATTTAGACTAGTACAATTTTTTAATTTTCATATTTTAATATCAATTAAATTTATCTTCTTTATAAATGATACTATATATGCATGTCACGTTAGATATGTTAAATAAATAAATAATTTTTTGATAGGGTACATGATGTATTAAAAACCATAACATAAATGTAAAGTGATTAGTATTTGATTTGATTATTTATTTTTGAATACATGTATTTAATAAAATATATCATTCAACTGATATAGTAATTTTTTCAAATTATCCACCAATTTTTATTAAATAAACTAGACAAAATAATCCTAATATAATTCAATGTTATGGAGTTGGAAATAATGGCAAATACACATATTATAAATTAATGTTGAGTTGATGTGTTGAATATATAAAATTCCTTCCAGGGAAACACTTGAATATAAATTTCACAATGGAATGTATATAAACAGAAAGTGTGAGTGAAATTAAAATATTGTTCTACAGGTTACTAGAATAGAATATATACTACTGTGTAGTATTTAAATAACCAATAAAATTTTTTATATACATTCATTGTGGATAGTAGGTTGTATAGGTCCTATCATATTTTAGGATAATTTTACATGACACCAAAAATTCAAACATAACGGTATTATTACTAGTAATTTGCTTTTAGATATCAAGAAATGTATTGATCGACATCATTATTATTACTGAGAATAACATGAATATTTTACAATCTAGTATAAAATCATCATAGGAACAAAATATATGTTATTGTAGCTATAATAGAAAGGATCATTTAGTATTGAAACTTTTAAGCATATAATTCTTGGCCAATAGGATTGAAATTCCTCGTAAGACTTGCTGTAGTGAGAGAAAATTCCCTATAAGTATTACATCTAGTTTTGTGTATTGAAAATCATGTAATTCCAACTAGTAAATTTGTGTAATTCTTATTTATTTAACTACACTTTAAATTAGCATGGAATGAAAAATCCATTGTTTGAAAATACCAATCATCAATTGTTTAATGGGTAGTGGGAATGATTAATCTAGAACTTTATTGGTGTAAGAATTGGGGTTTTGAAATAACTTGATTCAATGTATATTATCTTGGATATACTGTATCATGTAATTTATAAAACTATAGTAAATATTTGTACCCATAATATGGTATTCTTAATAGTATTAGATAAATTATTTCTTCAAAATTAGGCTCTGTATAACTAAATGAGAAACAGATATAACTATTTGAAAGTTATATATCTCTCACTTTTTACTAATAGTGTTTCCCTAACCAAACATAGAGATCTACTAACCCCAATCATAACACTCAAACTATTGAACACCATTAGAATTTATGGTAATAGAATTTTCATATAGGGATGGTGGATTTTTTGGTCCGTTATAATAATTCCTTAAAAAATCGATTGAGCATGTGATCAATGAATTATAATGGGGGAATGAATTATTTGTGATATGAGGAGTTCTTGTGTGCCAGATTCTACATATTTTTTTGTAATGGGAATTCTTTTATTGAGGAATATATAAAAATACTCGGTTTTCACTATCACTATTGTAACAGAAATTTTTTAAATACCATCAAAAAATTATTTCATATTGCGTCAAAATTTCTTATTCGGATTTTACACAATTAATAGTACTTTTTATTAATTATCAAAACATACAAAAGATTACATGGTCAACATGTATACAGTATTTATACAAGGAATAAGGAAATCATGGCACCTAATATCTTATCCCCAAAACCAATGCAAGAATATGATTTCATTATACATTTTTGTACGATTTCTTCATCTATGTACTATATATCTAAAATGTTTATTGATTATTTGGGGATCCAACACATCATATCATGATACTTGTAGTTTGGAATCAGATCACTCCCCCATTTATCTAATTATATATTTTTGAGTGGCTAATACAATTTATTCCTTCAAGACAATACACAATATTTAAAGAATAAAATTAAAATATACATTTAACTCATGAAGATATCACATAAAAAATCATATTATATATTTCATGTTAATTAATAATGTTAATATGAGGTGTGATAATATTATTGTTCTTAATGAAGAGAAATGATTATTTGAGATTAAATTTCATTAAGTTTCTTTTTAAATGATTAATTTCAAATAACCCATGATAATACTATTAATGGATTTTGGATAAATCAGTATAGTTTAGATAGAAAATATTTTATATTAGAAATATATTGTATCACATTTATTTATCTCAAATAAATCATTTACATAATAGCTGGATTACAATGTCACATTAATGTTTTCTGGTGTTTAAATATAACCTATATGGTGTTATCATACTTTATGATAACCCAATTACCCATGATGACATTTTTTTAAGAAAAACAATTTAATGGGTCTGAATATGATAGTTAATTAAAAATATATATATAATAATAAATTCTTATACTTATTCGAAATGAAAAAATATATTAAATTATAAAATTTATATCCCTAGATTAATTAAATGAATTTGAATTATATATATTATATATTCTATTCAAATAAAGTATTCATCCTTCATGCACATTTTTCTAAAAATTAATCATATATTTTAAAAATTTATTTGGTCATAATTAAAGATAAAATTCATACTCCACTATTAATTTATCACAGAATTCTAAATATTCACTTAACTAACCCTAAAATACCAAAAATATTTAAATAGAATGATTATGGGTTCTTAATATATTATAATAATGTAATTTATCCAAAGAATATTATATGGTTCATGATCATAAAATTTACATATCATTATTTAATATATATCATGCTAAATTATATCAATATCTATACCAAAGAGTGTATATAATGTATAATTAAAACAAAAAAGGTAATATTATCCTGAAATACCCCTAGTGGGTTCTAATAATATCTTAAATATTGTTATAACCACATTTGTGCATTTGTTACACATAATTGAAAAACAATTTTTATTGGTGGGGAAATAGATTAATTAATTAATATACATGTAATATTCTTGGAAACTATGAAATATTCCCATAGATAATATATTTAATTTTGAAACCAATATTATTATAATAAATTCACTAAATTCAATCCATTGTACTCACAATATAAAATAGTATAACTTTTACAGGGTAAATAAATATTTTGGGATTAAAATTATTATACCTGAGGATCATTAATTTACTGACTTGAAAATTCCATCAATAATTTTTCCCCATGATAGAAAATAATGGAATCTCAGTATTTATGAACACGGAGTAATTAGAAACCACCAAAAATGATAAATTAATTTAACCCATACATACTCTCTCATTCATTATAAAATTATTATACTATATCATGGATTGTAATTCTACTTCAAAATATATAAATTAATTGATCCTATTTAAATTAGAGATTACATTTACATCACATGTTAATGAAAATAATATATTCACAATTACATTTACATAATATTACTTATTTAATATATATAATACACATATATTAAAGAAAATAAGTATTTAAATTATTTTAATGATGTTGAAATATTAATGTTAACATGGTTTTAAATCTTATATGAATATTAAGTCAACCCAACTATATAATTCGTCATTTATAACAATTAGTTGATTTATTAAATAAAGGTAAATGGTATATGGATTATCTTGTAGGTCTTAATCACAACCAACTAATGGTTAAATAAATAATATTATGTTCCACCACAAACTAAAAAATTTATATTCCCAAAAATTATACAACAATAGGAAAGGGAAATTGGAAGGCATCATAAATATTTTTACTTTTAATATGTTTCTATGATAATGAATTACATAGAAAAGAATGTTTGAATGTGGAAATAGATACCCATAATACCAAGATAAGTCTATTTGAATGTTTAAATATTTAAATAAGAGAGGGTTGTTAATTATTTTCATTGTCAATGATAAAATTCATTCATATTTATTAGTGAAATTTGATTAATTTTCGCAATTTATTGACCACACTCCCTATTATTTCTATATTAAAAATCCCTATACTAAACAATGTCTTATGTATTTTGGATATTTTATAAATAAATAAGATAAAATTCAAAAACATATGTTTTTTTCAAATTATTTCCTTAACCAAATATTCCATAAAAATGATCACAATATGTTTAAAAAATAGTCGTGTCACTATGTTGAATATAAAAAAAAATATTTGTCATGTTAATTGAAATATGTAATTATATTTTATAATGGTAAGAATAATAACTGTTGGAAATAAAATAATTATAAAATAGTATTGTATATATAACATAAACCTCTATGTATTATATTTTTAATAAATTTATACAATATAAATGATAATAAATTTTTCTATCAAATATTGATACAAATAAAAAAATAATTTATTAATTTATAATTAATGGATAAACATGTATAAATAGTTGACATTGTAAATAAGATATCATACATTTGAATGTGATACAAAATACTTATTCTATAATAAAATAATATTATACACATTACTAAAAATAATTGTTTTTAGGAAAATGCAGAAAAATAAAGAGATCCCATTCCATGATTTAAAAGAAATAATATTGAGTATTAGAAGATTACTGTAATATAAATAATTCTTTTAGGTCATTATACTATAAAAATACGCACTCATGTAAAAAATAAATATAGTTTAATTAATATTAATTTTATTTTTAATTATTCATTAAAAAGTAAAATTTGGAGTCCATTAAAATATTTTCGTCATGAGAAAAAAGTTAATATTTTAAGATCCCCTCCAAAAGAATATATATGGAATTAAATAAAGACTTTATAATATATGAAAATTATATGTTATTTCTGAATAATTATTCAGCACAATATCCAAATATAATTTTCATATGTTTTAAATGTATTATTTATAGTATTTTATTATTAATAATACCCCAATGATGAGATGTGAGGAAAAATTTATCTTTCCTAAAGTATATAAATATGTTAATAAATATGTCAAACAAAATTTGAATTCCTTGTTGATTAATTTTTTACATGATATAATTGATAAAATTTAGTTGTTCGAGGTGTTATTGTGATTCATCGGAATAAAATAATTTCACATTATATTTCTTAAACATCATCAATCCATAACTTCATATGTGGAATTATTATTATAAATATGTCATTAAAATATAATATTACATGATTTTTTAATCCAAGTGTCTCTATGATCTAATTTTTAAACTATCTCAACATAAGATCTTAATAAATAGTAGTCAAACTATAATGTATCAATTATATACTATTAATATTAGTGATAATTAATATATCTATGACTGTTTTCCCCAATATAGATGTACGAAAATTTGAAAAAAAAATTATGAACGATATTATTTTATAAATATTTATAATTAATTATATTTTGATATCATTAATATATAAATTTTTTCGTCGTTATTCATTGTTCACATGTAAATATTCAATTATTTCAATAATTATGACATAATATTTATATAATATTTATGATGTAATTATTAGATAAATAGAGGGGTATCAGAACAAATATTCATGTCATTATATGCATTATTTGTTTTGAAAAATCAAAATTATTATAATATGAAAACCAAATTATGAATTATTTATTTACTTATTTTTCATAATTTTTTTAATTTTATGATGATATTATACTAACTCCTATATAATATTAATCATTGATACATTGATAGTGTATCATATTTTAGGTATTAAAATTTGAACATTAGAATTTTATGCTCAAACTATTATTAATATTAATATTTTATAATTATATAATCCAACAAAAAAATTTATGGTCATAGAATATGTTAGATAATGATTTCATAGGTATATAAATTGTATCTAATATGAAAACAAATTTTTTTCAATATTATGTATTAACATAATTTATTCATATTTTCATAATTTTAAAATATTTTTATTCATTATTTTTATTGTCCAACGATTGTTAACAATAATATATTCTTCTTAATCAAAATTTTTACATTATAATTATAAAAAATTACAATATATTGATGCTCAGAAATATTATTCATCATATATATAATAATTTAATATAACAATCATAATTTAAATTTCTCATTAGCATATCAAAATTTGTCTAATTTGTATTTTATCATACTACGATACCATGTTATAAATACATTCATTAGTGGGAGGATATATGTACGAAAAAATATGTTATCCAAATATGTTTTGACAGTATTTTTTTAGTAATATATGTTACCAATTTTATGAATTTAATGATTTTATTATTTTTCAAAATAATGTTTATTTATTTTTTGTTTTTTTCTTAATATATCTTCTTTTTATGGTAATAAATTTACATCTACCAAGAAGTTCTGGATCCGGTCAAATCCAATCCAAATAAGATATTTCATAAAAATTTAACAACAAAGAAAACATATGTTATGGGCTATTACAATGACTAGAATACATCACACCAAACATATCCCCAACCACCACTGCAGTACAATAATCTAGGATCCAAAAAGGCAACATCATGCCCATTTCCAGGACTTTCATCTTGGACAACACAACTGCCACTTGATTTACCTATCTATATGCATGCGAGATGACAAAGTTGAGATGAGTAGAATTGGTGAGTAAATCTATCCAATGTGGTTAGATTCTCCAAGGTATATCCATTTTTTTTTCTTCAGGTCCTTTACATTATGATTATAGATAGATTCAATCCATAATTAGTGCCAATTATATTGGATGGCATATCATATTTCATGCACCATAGCTATAATTCCATTTTCAAAAGAAAACTCAATTCTAATAGAATAATACAGGCATATATTGATGAAACCATGTTGTTTGTTGAAGACACATCAATATCATGAGGGACCTAGCATGCCAATGTCTACACCATCAAAATTAACCTTAATATATTGGTTACTTGGATAGATCAAATTAATGAATTTGATACATGTGAGATTCTTAGGTTGACATGATGCACAAACTAATACGATAATATTCATATAATGGATGCTATTATTCATGCCTCCATTTTGTAGTGTGGAAGAAACAGAGATATCCTTCAGTAAATCCATCATTCCCATGTGTATAATGGCTTTCTTCCCATAAAATAATTATTTATTTTGATCACTCCAAACAATTGAAAAAAAAAACCAAATTCTTCTAGTAGTAGGTTCAGAATTTGTTCCAAACAATCAACAGGATAGATCCTCTCTATGAATATTTTGAATTGCATGTCTCTATTAAGTCTCAACCCAAACAGTGATCCATTGTAGTCAAATAAATCGTGGGAAAAGTCACATTCCATGAAATGGTGGCTTATTAATTTTTCTATAAGAAAAAAATGTTATAGGATGAATCATATTTTTTACCAACCTTTTTATTTTGGTCTAATGTGTTAAATACATGCTTCCATATAAACCATAGTAGTATAAATCTAGTTGTATGGATAAATAAAGCCTTGAATTTCATTATACATTGTGGTGGTTGATTGAAACCCCCACATTCAAGTTTTTTTTTTAATTTCTTTGTTTCAGATATCACTTTTATTGAAACCCTAAATTCTAGTTTATTGAACTCTTTAGAATTGGTGGTCCCATTTCGGTTTTTTCCCAAATAACAGTGTGACAATCCATGCAGTTGTATCTATATATTTATAGTAACATTTAACCATGAATAATGATTTCGAAGAAGGAAATTTTTGACATTAAATCAGTTATATAGATGTGTGATACATCATAGGGAATGATGACATGATTAGAATTTGGATTCTAAAGCTATATATTTCTCTATTAATTGATAATTGAACTCCCTATCACCATCAATGTTGTGTTATCAATGGTTTTACAAATGAACTAATTGATGGAAGCCAAAATAGTTGATGAAAGATATTATTTATAACCATTCAATAGTCTATCATTGAACCATTTTGATAAGAATTATTTGGTATATTACAAGAAATCAAGCTCCATGTCAACTTCCCAATAAATAAATCTTTAAAAATCTTGATACCATTAATGACAAGGATAATCAATTTAATTGGTTTACTAAACACTTACTAGAAAAATACTTACCATCTTATTCTCATACACTTATCCAGTCTATATGATGTTTCTAATCATACCTTAACATTATTTAATGAGGGAACTATAATATCTGTAATTTAATTTGGACATAATATAAGGATACTGCAATTTTTCTGAAGAAAATGGTTTGTAATGGTCTTATAGGATCATTAATTATATATAATTTTGATCCAAGAATAATAATACCGAGATTTGATTATAGATTTTAGACAGGTGTCATGTCTTGGTATGACGACATGATATATCAGTACATGGATTATTAATGTAGATCAATGGTTTGTTTAATGATGATATAGTAGAATATCCGATAAATATTTTATAAAGGAACTCAAATCGTGCGAGCAGTGGGGAGGCAACCCTAGCGGCGTTTCTCCTCTACGACGGTGGCAGCAGCTACCCCAGTCCCTCTCCCACTGATGGGAGAGGGACCGTTGCCGTCCATGAATGGTGCTTCTCCTCCTTTTGTCACGTTCTCTAACCCCGATTTGATGCCGGATTTCCTACAAATCCCGCTCACCCGAAAGTCACAGACTTTCACGATGACTCCCCTAATATTTCTCTTTCGACATCGGAATTCATTGAGTCTTCAGACGTTCTGAAGCATACTCTGATTGTGAGGTTTTTTCAGAGATATCCCTCAGTAGATTCTTTCCCTAGGCACGTATTCGATGTTTGGGGTTTGCAAGAAAGGGTGACAGTAGGTCTTCTTGATAATTGTCAGATTATTTTCAGTTTTGCCTCGGAGGCCGACCTCATCAAAGCCTGGTCAAGTGCTCCAATAAGATTCAATGGATTCCGATTTTTTCTCCTCCGGTGGTCCTTCGACTTGCATATGAAACACGATCCTCCTTCAATGGCATCCTGGGTAAGTTTTACTAACCTTCCTCTTCTGTTCCAAAATCCATCCATTCTTCGTATGTTGGGGAATTTTATAGGTAGATATATGTGTTCGGATAGCCTCATGGCGGCCATTTGTCATCCCGTATGTCCTAGAATCTGTGTTGAAATGGATGTGTCAAGGGTGCCATTTGAACATGTGTGGATCATGGTGGGTGAAGAATATCGCTGAAAATAGCGTGTGGTTTATGAATCATGGTCCATCTACTGCTCTGAATGCAAGAGGTTGGGCCACTCGTTAGATTCTTGCTGTAGGAATGCGAAGAGGAATGGCTTGAGGTCGGGTAATAATTGTGGCAGTGAAGTTGAGATTCGTCCTAAGGGGGATCTGATTTTCTCTGGGTCAACAGATAGGCAAGTAGGATTAGTCAAAACTCCAAGGATGTGCGATGGGCCCGGGGAGGTTGAACCGGATCGGAATCCCCCAGTTTGTGCACTAGTGAAGCAAAGCATGAAGAGCCCTGTGAACCCAACAGTGAAGGAGTACATGAAGAGTCCTGTGAATAAGACAGTAGAAAATGTGCTTAATAGGCTGAGGCAGGATCTATCTGGGCCATCATATAGCAATAATCTGTTACCCAAGGTTGCTGGTAGAGAGGAAGAGGCAGCTCAACGGACTACATCTCATGCGGGGCTTAGGGTGTCTGTGAATTCTCCTGTTCTAGAGAAATTGGAGGTTTATGTGGAGGAGGTTTCTGCGGGGGGTGGCTGGCCCCGATCAGGAATATTTGAGTAAGGGAAGGAAGGAGATGGATATGGAGGTGGCCCAAAAAAAACAGTGTAGTAGTATCAGGGATTGAACTGGTTGGCGGCGCTTCCTATGTGGAGGGGGTCAGGGTGGTTCAGTATTCCATACAGGTGGGAAATCAGTTTGATGGCCTTTATTTGGAAGGAATGAACAATGACAATGCCAATGTTGAAATTTAAAATGGGGGGACAGGTGGGGCACTACATGGGAGATAGTAAGAGTCTATTTTCAAGAGAATTATGTCCATGAATATGCAGTAGTACCAGAATGAGGAAAGGTAGAAAGGACTATTCCTCTTTTCCACCCCCTTTGAAGACCCGGTCTGCAAAAAAAAGAGTGGATGAGAGGATGACCAGCGAGGTATTATGCCAAGCTGAACATACAGATCAACCCGGATCCTGGGGCTTAATTTTGAGTTCAGGAGATAAGTTTCAAGAGCAGGTGTTATTCCTCAATGCATATGAAGAGGAAGCACCCAAAATGATGGGCCGGAACATTGAAGTTAACCTCATTGAGGAACAATATTCTTGGGTTGACAAGAAGGACTCGATTATGGTTTGGGGGTTCAATCAGGGGTTGTTAAAGCTTGAAGAATACATACAGGTATGGGATAAACTTTCTGATGCTATAGAAACTCTGGTAAGGGAAGAGTCGCTTTGTCATGTAACAGATGTAGTATAGAGGTTGTTTAGAGACATGGAATCTGGTAGGTTTAAACTCCATTTCATTTATTTTATTCTACTGTTTGGCTGATGCTTGGCCTTATTTTGTGGTGGATGAAGATCGTTTTTTTTTCAGTATGTGGGGCTCAAGGTGTATTTGAGGTTTGGTTCCAGTGTTTGTCAGTTCTGATTCAGATGAGGGCCAGAGCATGAGGACTCCACATTGGCATGGCAGTTGGATTCATAGAGGGTATGGCATGGCCATCGGTATTGTGCCCGTGCATCCTTGCACGGGACAGTCTGAGTTCTCTTTCCTCGGTGGATGATCTTATCACAATTCAAGTTCTTGGGAGGGGCAGAACATATATTTTCTTCGGAACTTGATGTTTTCTATTTGGTTTTATTATTGGACTTTGAGGTTTCTCACTTTCCTTGCAAAGTGATTTCATAATTCAATAAAAAATAATTTTCAGTCAAATATTTTATAAGAATATTCTATAGGATATGACTATAATATTTATACTTTTATTGTTTCCCACAAGATTAATTCATAGTAATTCACATAATTTAAAGGCATTCCACGTTGTAGTGGAATCAATATATGTATAAACGAATGACAATGATGAAATGTTATATTAAGTATTTTATTTTAAAACATGATATGAGGAATTATGATATTATTTTTGGTATACATTTTTACAAATAGAATTAGGTTTTTCTTTGTAGGTTTTATTGCACTGTAGGTTTCCATTCAATGTAAAATATGAGTTTATCAATGATGAAAATTGTGGAGTTCATGCCACGAAACTAGGGAACCAGGGTTACTGTGATACAATCCTTGAAATCATTGATAGGTAAAACCAATGAAGTTGTTTTCATGATTTTGAGTTTACAATTAATTAAGTGTATTGTGTATTGATGTAATTTGTCACATCAAAGTATTGACATGTCAACATATTTTCAAAATTAATGATTCAATATTTCCCATCATAAGTAGGAATAATTAAATATTGATTAACAATATAATTTTTGTGAATAAATCATGATTAATGAGATATAATTCTCTAATAATAGAAAGAAGATTCATGCATTGATAAGAGTGATGAATTTTATATCATTACAAAAAAAATAATATTGAATGTATAAGAGTTTATCATGAAAGTTGATCAATGAGATTCTTCACATTGATTAGGGATGCATTGTTTAACACACCGTTGACAATTAATCAAAACATTTCTTCGTGGTGATAAATATGGTATTCAGAGAGGGGAATTTTGACTGCATAGTTACTAAGTGTATTAAGATCCCTACTTTTCCTGGTTTCTAAACTAAGAAGTCTTGTGGGAATACCATAAATATTTTATAAACAATGGTTTATATTAGTGAATATGGAACATAAAAACATATCTATCATGTTATACATTAATGTGACCAACTGTGGTAAAATAAATTTAATGATTCATGTGTCTCTCCTTATTCACTTCAACACATTGTATTTTCTATAGAGATATATCTTCTTAATAAATATCCAAATATATTATTGGTGATAATCATTATAAATAAATAAAAATTCCATAATTCACCCCAACACCATTTTTTTGTTTACCATATTTTTTATAATAGTATTACGATCATTGGATATTAGTGTATTAATCCATATTTTATGCCATGGAAGTAGTTAATAACCAAAAAGGTATTCCAATCTGCATCAAAAATAATTTCAAATTTTAAAATTGGAATTTGTACTATTTCCATTCCTTTGATATATATGCATTTATCGATGTTATTCATGGGAACATGGGCGACATGGAATGCAGAGTGTTATGAGTGAAATATATACGGGATATAAATTTTGTTACCAAATGATTCAATTGTCACGACCTGACCCTACCTGGGATCGAGCCGCAACTACCCCAAGCCCGCCTCCATAGGCCAGGGGCTGGGGACCAGCGCCGAAGGAACAATAACTCGGGGAGTCCATTTCCTAAGTACATGTACAGACACATGCAACACACTCAATACAAAAGTGCAGAGTAAAAAAGAAAAGAAAAGGGAAACTTCTATATAAAAACCACAAACGTGCATCGACCTCTAAAGAGTAGAAGTAAAGTGCTGAAAAGGAAAAAGGGGCAAAACATGCGCCCAACCAGATAAGGTGGCACAACCCGGCAACAGGTAATCAAAAAGAAATAGCTGACTGGTCTCCCACATGGAACCCAGCTACAACCACTACACGCGGTCCAAGCTCCCGGACTCATAAGCTCCTCTGAAGTCACGACCAACATCTCTTTCATCTGCAAGGGCACACCAAGTGCTGGAAAATCCCAAGAAGGGGTGAGTTTAAAAATACTCAGTAGGATACCCTGATGGTTCAAGGGAGAAACAACGGAGGTACCGAAGGGTGAGTCGTAGAGGGAAAAGGAAACGTAAAGGAGTACAACAGAGAGTGCAGTAAATATTCCAGCTCAACCCAACAAAAGGAAAGAAAGTAGACTCGTCCAGACACAAAGAGATGGAAACAGTGAGATGATGAACTTTCCGTTGAGTCTTCACTATCAATAGCAGGAGAGTAGACTCGTCCAACCATGAGAAGATAGACACGGAAAGCACGGGGCATACCCCACGCATCTTTGCCTCTCTTGGAAGGAGATTAACCAAACCCAAGAAGTGGGTTCTCTAACAAGGTATATACATATACTTATGCTCAGCAAGAATCTCAAACAACGTCGTAAGGGGATCTCCGTCCCGTAGCTCATCCCAAGAAAATGAGTCACCAATAGTCCCAGAAGTAACACCATCGATGCCCAGCATCCCGCACGTCTGCCATGAACTACAAGTCAAGGGATCAATCATCGCACCTCAACACTATCCACTTTGGGTGGCACAGACTCACCCACACGGTTTTAGGTCGCATCACAAGGATGTGTATCGGTGGGGAAAACTCTCCTCGTACTTGAGAGTTCTGGGGGAATATCAAACCCCAACTCGTCACTGCCCCGCAGTCGAGAGGTCTGCTCAAAGTCGACAGGCGACCCCCGGCCCAGCCCCGCTGGAGGGTCCCTGGAAGTCAACGGGTTCCCACTACAGGGAGACCCATAAAGAGTCGACGGGTTCCACACTGCACAGTCCCGTAATAGGGTAATCCACTGGAGGGCGACCCAGATAAATTCTGCGACGGGACCACTGGCCAGCCCTACTGGAGTTAACCCGGCATCGGGGACCACTTCCCCGCCCCGCTGGAGGTAAACTCGGAACTGCTCTGGCCGTCCCTGCTGGATGGTACTGCTCGGTGAACACTGTTGTACTGGCCATCCTTGCTGGATGGTATCCCACTGTCGAGCTCTGCTCGAAACAACCTCAGCCCTGCTGGTAACAACCTCATCCCTCCTGGAAACAATCTCAGCCCTGCTGGAGACCACCTTATCCCTGCTGGAAACAACCTCAGCCCTGCTGGAAACCACCTCAGCCATGTTGGAAACAACCTCCTAGGTAGAGTATTGGTGCCCGCATAAAGTGTTGGTCACACCGAATCCACAAGAACTCTACCGGATGTCACAAAAGAACGGGAGAAACTCCCCAGGCCTCTCAAGGTGATCCCGCTCCAATCCGCTGAGTCACTGTCGAAGCGGACCAGGTCAGCTCACCCCAGAAAGTGGGAAAAACACCAACATTATACGAACACCCAAAGTCTCAAATGGTGTCGTAGTCTAGTGAAAGGGGCACGGTACTGAAACCCCTCACATCTGAAGAAGCAGAGGAACCAAACCATCTCTGCTGGCCAAATCATCGAGAACATGACCAGGGCGAGACCACTCAACACTGATAGTCAGACAAAAGAGCACCAGGCCGGGGGAAACTCCACCCTACTGGTCAAAAAAAACGAGCGCAGAGGGACCCTCTACGTCACGAGATGTCAAAGGTACGCAAAGCAGAACACGACACGCACATGGGGCCCACAAGAGGTGTGGCCCCAAGTCAACCCCAACCAAGTGCACACACGTTCTCAGTTACAAACCACATGTACCTCCAAGCACTCTTGTATACCCCGAGGGTATACTCATTCCAGCCCAAAGGCTATTGTGCACACAACACCCAACGTCTACGTGAAGGTGTGACATAATAACTCCACCTCAAAGGCCCAGGCATGGCCAACCACATCTCGTGAATCATTTACATCACTCTCCCAAGAGTGTGTGATCACATGCCAAGGGTCCGCTACAAACATGATAGGGCGAACCACCACCGAAGCACCATTCATGCTTCTACATTTAATAAGATCACTTAAGAGGCTCCGCACAGTCAAACGGATCATATCGTTGAAATCCTATTGAAAAAACACGCGAGATCGACTACTTACTCGCCTCAAACAGATATGCAACGGAAAAATCACCAACACCGCCTCACGCCCGAATGGAGTCCCGTGATCTCGAGCCTCAACCCTGAAAACAGTCGGGCGAATCGCACCATTGCGATCCCCTCAGTAAAACACATCAAAAGCACTACTGACTTGAGTGCAACAGATATCCGGAGAAAAAGGTGCATTCTGGCGCACCACACACGAGCGGTGCTTCATTGGACCCGCAACCCGGTCCCGAAACACAATGAACGGATCACACCATTGCGATCCCCTTGAAAAAAAAACACAAGATGGACTATCACTTGTCCAAAACGGACACCCGGTGATAAATATGGAAAATCACTATCAACGCCCAAACAGCCCTCACAAGGCCCGCACCATCATGAGGAATTACAGCGGGCAGACTACGCTAACGCGATGCGCTCAGAAAAACTCCCAATATAGACTTCTCGCATGCCCCAAACGAACGTCCGAGGAAAAATTCGCTAAAAGCTACACACAGCTCAAAAGACGGGCCGTGGGGACCACACCTCAACATTGGCCTCAACGCCCGAAACCACATTGGAAAACTCCGCATCAGTGCCAGGGTCCCAATGCCACTGATGGCGCTTAAAACGGACGCCGGACGCGTCCGTGCCGTCCAAAACAAAAACCCCCGAAGAAAACGTCGCTTCACTTAAGGGCGTGTCGCGCGTCCGAGACCCCTCATTTCGGGAATTAAAAATTTATGAAACCATCTCAAAAAGACCACCTCTCTGTTAGGTCCACGCTGCCGTAGACGGTGCTCAAAACTGACGCCCGTAGCTCGAAATATGGGTGTCCAAACATTTTAAAAAAGGGGGGGCTTTACCCCGGGGCCGGACCAGCCCGCTGAACCGCGGCCCGGCCACTGGGCCTGGTCCGGTCGGACCAGCGTGTTGTACCTCTCGAACCCCTCGAGGTTTGATTTTCATGATCACAATCACCCTCTTATGTTTCTAATATTGTGTTTTAAGTGTTTGTGATGATAGGCACAAGGTTGCCAAGAAGTTGGCCCAAGGATGGACAAGAAATGGACTACAATTCAGTCCACCGGTCAGCCGGTGGCTCTGTCACCGGCCAGCCGGTGGCACCCAGACCAAACAGTGGAAGCTACTGCCTTCCCACCGGTCGACCGGTGGCTCTGCCACCGGTCGACCTGTGGCACCCAGCTCAAATAGTATTTGCTACTGTCTTGCCACCGGCCAGCCGGTGGCTCTGCACCGGTCGACCGGTAGAGCCTGGATCAAGATTCTTCCTCTCTACCAAGGCACCGGCCAGCCGGTGGAGATGTACCGGTCAGCCGGTGGCCCCTGGACAGGAATCCAATGTCTTTTTGAAAACACCGGCCAACCGGTGGAGTTGTACCGGCCAGCCGGTGGAGCCAGTCAAACTAGCCGTTGGGCTTTTGACCAGCCTGTCCACTTGGCTCCCAACGGCTCTCTAAGCCTCTCCAACGGCTCCGAAGGCCCCCAATGAGTTCCTAGCCTATAAATAAAGGCTGAGGAAGCCCCGGACACTACCCGGAACACTTGCAAAGCCACTATACTCATTTTCCATCAATTGGCCAACCTCCGGTGGACTTCCTCAACGGAACCTCAAGTGCTCCAACAACTTCCACATCCAAGGAGCACATCAAGAAGCTTGGGAGAAGCACGCTACATCAGCTCCACCAATCCAATTGGCGCCCAAGTCTTCCTCCAAATTTCTTGTTTGATTGGGGGAGAATCCTTTTTCATCATGTTTTGCATTTCCTTTTAATTTCATTTTTACTTTAATTGTTTTGGTGATTGTGATCATCAAAATAGGGGGAGATTGTTGTACCTCTCGAACCCCTCGAGGTTTGATTTTCATGATCACAATCACCCTCTTATGTTTCTAATATTGTGTTTTAAGTGTTTGTGATGATAGGCACAAGGTTGCCAAGAAGTTGGCCCAAGGATGGACAAGAAATGGACTACAATTCAGTCCACCGGTCAGCCGGTGGCTCTGTCACCGGCCAGCCGGTGGCACCCAGACCAAACAGTGGAAGCTACTGCCTTCCCACCGGTCGACCGGTGGCTCTGCCACCGGTCGACCTGTGGCACCCAGCTCAAATAGTATTTGCTACTGTCTTGCCACCGGCCAGCCGGTGGCTCTGCACCGGTCGACCGGTAGAGCCTGGATCAAGATTCTTCCTCTCTACCAAGGCACCGGCCAGCCGGTGGAGATGTACCGGTCAGCCGGTGGCCCCTGGACAGGAATCCAATGTCTTTTTGAAAACACCGGCCAACCGGTGGAGTTGTACCGGCCAGCCGGTGGAGCCAGTCAAACTAGCCGTTGGGCTTTTGACCAGCCTGTCCACTTGGCTCCCAACGGCTCTCTAAGCCTCTCCAACGGCTCCGAAGGCCCCCAATGAGTTCCTAGCCTATAAATAAAGGCTGAGGAAGCCCCGGACACTACCCGGAACACTTGCAAAGCCACTATACTCATTTTCCATCAATTGGCCAACCTCCGGTGGACTTCCTCAACGGAACCTCAAGTGCTCCAACAACTTCCACATCCAAGGAGCACATCAAGAAGCTTGGGAGAAGCACGCTACATCAGCTCCACCAATCCAATTGGCGCCCAAGTCTTCCTCCAATACGGGTTTTATTGTTTATTTCTTTTTGAGCTTTAAATTTGGGTTTGTGCCTACAAACCCCAAACTCTTTCCTCATCTCCTTTTCTTTGGGTTCTCACACCACCACTAAGGTGTGAAGAGGTTCACAAGCCTTACCTTGTAAAAGGCTTGAGATCGGTGAGCTAGCCTTCACCCGTAAAAAGGCTAGTGGGTTATTGCTTAACCACTAAAAGCATTGGGTTCTTGCTCAACCACTAAAAGCAAGCTGTAATAGGTCCTAGTGCTACCTCAAAGCCTAGTGGGTTTCTTGCTAAAACCATTGAAAAGCAAGCGGTAGGAATCTCTCAACGGTTGAGTTGGGAGCGGAGACGTAGGCCGGGTTTTGGCCGAACTCCGTTATCAATTTCTTGTGTCTTGCCTTATTTATTTCCGCTGCATTTCAACTTTGATTTTTTATTTTGTCATTCATTTTTTAAAAGGCAATTCACCCCCCCTCTTGCCATCATTCCCCGTTTGTTCCGACCCAACAATTGGTATCAGAGGGGTAATTTGAGTAATACCTTAAAAGGTTTCAAATTCAAAGATCCATTAAGATGACATCAACCTATTTCGCCCCCGAGGGCTACTCTTTGGGTCGGGCTCCATTTTTTGATGGGACCGACTATAATTATTGGAAAACCCGCATGACTACTTTCCTTAGAAGCATAGGTTATCCCATATATAAAATTGTCATGCATGGTTATACTTTGTCTTCCCCCGATGAATCCAAATGGACCCCCGCTGATATTAAGAATTTTGAGCTTGATGGCAAAGCCATGAATGCTCTTCATTGCGGGTTAGATAGAAATGAATTTAATCGTGTATCCACTTGCACCTCCGCACATGAAATTTGGAAGCTTTTAGAAGTGACCCATGAAGGCACTAATAAAGTCAAGGATACTAGATTAGATATGTATAGACAGGATTTTGAATCTTTTTCAATGCATCCAAATGAGTCTATTTCTGAAATGTTTACTCGCTTTACTGACGTGTGCAATGGAAGGAAATCTCTTGGTGATGATGTTTCAGCCGAGACGATGGTCAAGAAGATCTTATGGGTCCTTCCGAGCTCATGGGCACCTAAAGTGACGGCGATCCAAGAAGCTAAGGACGTCAAAAATATGCCGGTAGAGGAGCTCATCGGATCTCTCATGACTTATGAGATCACGATGAGGAGGCAAGCACAAAAGGAGGGCACACCAATCAAAACTCCAAAGAACATCGCCCTCAAGGTACAAAAGGAAGTAAGCTCCTCCTCATCCTCTTCCTCATCTCCTTCCTCATCTTCCTCATCATCAAGCGGCGACTCGGAAATGGAGAATCTCGCCCGCCAAATGCACAAGTTTATGAAGAAGCACAAGAAGAAGAAGAAATCCCGCAAGCACCGAAAGCAAGAACCCACCGCAAGATCCGAGCCCAAGGTAAAATGCTACGGGTGCGGCGAAAAGGGCCATTACAAGCCCGATTGCCCACTCAACAAGAAACGGGCCACGCCAAAGGAAAAAGGAAAGAAGAAGGTCCTCAAGGCCACATGGAGTGACACCTCCTCTTCATCATCCTCCTCCTCTTCCTCGAGCGACAACGGTACAAAATGCCTAATGGCATTCCATGAGGTAACATCTTCCGACTCCTCCTATTGTTCTTCAAATTCCAATTCTTTAAATCATCTTTCTTATGAAGAACTCTCATTTGCTAGAGACCAATTAGAAAAAGGTTTTCATGAACTCTCTTCTAAATTTGTCGCGTTGAAAAAGTCTTTCAAAAAACTCTCCTCCGAAAAAGAACAACTTCTCAAAGAGAAGGAGGAGTTGACCCTAAAAATCCAAAACCTCCCCGATGTTGATTCCTTGGAATCAACCATCAAAGACCTAAGGGAGACCCTAGCCAAGTTCACCCAAGGTGAACAAAATTTGAAAAATATTCTTGGTTCCCAACGTAGATCCCGAACCACCAATGGACTTGGCTATACCAACCGAGCCTCCTCCTCCCATGCTCAAACTGTTTTTGTAAGGGGGAGCTCCGATTACAAATTTTGTAATTATTGCAAGAAAACCGGGCATCTCATTTATGAGTGTAATTGTAAAAACGCCCGGTATGGCCAACCCAAGTCTTTTTTCTATAGTGACGAGTTTTATAGGAGAAGACCCGCCATGAGACAAGTTTGGATTGAAAAATCCCTCCTTGCGAGTCTCTCCGGGCCTAAAATTGTTTCTTTTCAAAATACCACTCCCCGGTGATTCATTATTTTTATTTAGGGGGAGAACTTTCTCATTTTTAATTCAAAAATTACATTTGGTTTCAAATTTCAATTTTCAATTCTTTTTCAATTCAATTTAGAATTTTCAATTTTCAATTGGTTTCCAACAGTTGGTATCGAATTTGTTTTTGTTTCAAAACTTTCAATTCAAACTGTTATTCAAATTTTCATTTCAATTTCAAAAATCTCAATTGATTTTCAAATCTCAAATCTTGTTTTTAAAATCTCAATTTCCCTCAATCAAGTTTTATGCCCCATTCTATTTTGATAATCACAAAGGGGGAGAAATTTCTTGTTTGATTGGGGGAGAATCCTTTTTCATCATGTTTTGCATTTCCTTTTAATTTCATTTTTACTTTAATTGTTTTGGTGATTGTGATCATCAAAATAGGGGGAGATTGTTGTACCTCTCGAACCCCTCGAGGTTTGATTTTCATGATCACAATCACCCTCTTATGTTTCTAATATTGTGTTTTAAGTGTTTGTGATGATAGGCACAAGGTTGCCAAGAAGTTGGCCCAAGGATGGACAAGAAATGGACTACAATTCAGTCCACCGGTCAGCCGGTGGCTCTGTCACCGGCCAGCCGGTGGCACCCAGACCAAACAGTGGAAGCTACTGCCTTCCCACCGGTCGACCGGTGGCTCTGCCACCGGTCGACCTGTGGCACCCAGCTCAAATAGTATTTGCTACTGTCTTGCCACCGGCCAGCCGGTGGCTCTGCACCGGTCGACCGGTAGAGCCTGGATCAAGATTCTTCCTCTCTACCAAGGCACCGGCCAGCCGGTGGAGATGTACCGGTCAGCCGGTGGCCCCTGGACAGGAATCCAATGTCTTTTTGAAAACACCGGCCAACCGGTGGAGTTGTACCGGCCAGCCGGTGGAGCCAGTCAAACTAGCCGTTGGGCTTTTGACCAGCCTGTCCACTTGGCTCCCAACGGCTCTCTAAGCCTCTCCAACGGCTCCGAAGGCCCCCAATGAGTTCCTAGCCTATAAATAAAGGCTGAGGAAGCCCCGGACACTACCCGGAACACTTGCAAAGCCACTATACTCATTTTCCATCAATTGGCCAACCTCCGGTGGACTTCCTCAACGGAACCTCAAGTGCTCCAACAACTTCCACATCCAAGGAGCACATCAAGAAGCTTGGGAGAAGCACGCTACATCAGCTCCACCAATCCAATTGGCGCCCAAGTCTTCCTCCAATACGGGTTTTATTGTTTATTTCTTTTTGAGCTTTAAATTTGGGTTTGTGCCTACAAACCCCAAACTCTTTCCTCATCTCCTTTTCTTTGGGTTCTCACACCACCACTAAGGTGTGAAGAGGTTCACAAGCCTTACCTTGTAAAAGGCTTGAGATCGGTGAGCTAGCCTTCACCCGTAAAAAGGCTAGTGGGTTATTGCTTAACCACTAAAAGCATTGGGTTCTTGCTCAACCACTAAAAGCAAGCTGTAATAGGTCCTAGTGCTACCTCAAAGCCTAGTGGGTTTCTTGCTAAAACCATTGAAAAGCAAGCGGTAGGAATCTCTCAACGGTTGAGTTGGGAGCGGAGACGTAGGCCGGGTTTTGGCCGAACTCCGTTATCAATTTCTTGTGTCTTGCCTTATTTATTTCCGCTGCATTTCAACTTTGATTTTTTATTTTGTCATTCATTTTTTAAAAGGCAATTCACCCCCCCTCTTGCCATCATTCCCCGTTTGTTCCGACCCAACACAGCGGGCCGCCGCACCACAACCCGCCTTCTCCCGCGAGAGCCGTACTGCACGCGGGTCACTCCACTGACCGGCCAGTTGGCCGGTAGCGTCCACGCGGAGACCCGCCATTGGCAGGTCTCTGTCCCCCGCGGGGTCGCAGCGCGACCCCGGTTGTCTGTCGCGCTCCGGTGAGCGCCACCTCGGGCCGACGCCCGGCAAACCCGCCAGCGCCGCATGCCCCCGGCCTTGCCTGGCTACCCCTGATGAAGACCCGTGCCGCCCGGCTTCCGCTGCCGAGGGATCCCGCCGTCTCGCGCCGAACACCCGTGCCGCCTGCTGCCCGCCGGACCGCCGCCGGGACCTTCAAAAACACGCAAACTTCGGCGGACGTCTGCGGGGTCCCCAAAACATGGTTTTACAAACCAAAACAAGCGATGGAAAGAGAATAAAATCTACTACACATTTATGGGATTTTGATTGACGATCGAACAATAATCGACACATATAATTGAGCTTGAAAGATGGTTCAGAAATTAAAACGCAAACCAAGACCTCCTACCTCTTGGGCGTTGCCCGGAGTTTCACGGAGTATCCGCCGCCACGCCGCGCCTCGCCAGAGTTGCCTCGCCGGAGGGTAGGATAAGAGGAGGATCTTCTCCTCCTTGGTTGATCTCTTCTTCTATAGGGTTAAAAGGGAGGAGTAGGGGGTGATTAAGGGTTTAAATAAATTAATCAACATTTTAATTAATTAAATCCTTAATTTTAACCCGCATCCGAAAACTTTAGCGAGGTCAAAATTAAACCTCTCATAGGGTAAACACCACCTCCCGAGCACAACAGCAGTCTCAAAATTTTGATCTGAGCTTCTGTTTGAATGTTATAATGTTGAATGCCCAAAGCTGCCAAATTACGAAAACGCCCCTGGGACCATTTTTCATAGACGACCCGTGCTCGCAAAACATACACCCCTCCTAGGGTAAATGGCATGCTCCGA
Source organism: Viscum album (assembly GCA_963277665.1). Lineage (NCBI taxonomy): Eukaryota > Viridiplantae > Streptophyta > Magnoliopsida > Santalales > Viscaceae > Viscum > Viscum album. The sequence continues at coordinate 2,724 of CAUJRU010002448.1, read as the reverse complement.
AATCAAAGGCGCCCTCAGTTTTATAATATGAGCCACCGTATAAGAGATTCCTGCGTTTCGACATTAAACAAATAAATTAATTATTTAATTTAACCATTCCACGTTCTGAAAGCGAGCGAGGGGTCCAAACATCCCGCGCCGAGAAACTTTATGTCATTCCTAGGGTAAACACCTCATTACGGACCCATCCGTACACTCGTATCTCTGATCCGGAACACTGTTTAGGAGTTATCACATTTATTTGGCGATTCCAGTGTGAATGCACTGAAAATTTAATTTCGGCCACTCCGGGGCTTGGAATCGCATGCCGTCTAAAGGCGCTGCTCTGGAATAACATCAAAAATATTCCAAAGTCTTTCGCAGCAAAAACTGGGTTCTTACATAATTCCCTCTTTCAAGCTTTTCGTCCCCAAAAAGCAGAACCAGGGAAAAACTCAAGGTACTAAGCCCACACCTGGCTCTCCCGTACCCAGAAGAACGCTCGCACAGCTCTACGCCACCGCACACAGACCAAAGGATTTGATCTGTTAACGCGAGGTCGTCCCTTGCCGATGTCGTACAACCACTCCAGACTTTGGGGTTAGGGCAAGGCGTTAGGGTACCTCTCTATCCCTATGCACAGTCTCAAACGGCCCAAAGGCCCTCGGGGGTAGCTCACCTCCTAGGTCGAACCTCTGCGTCACATGTCGTGACTGGAATCACCGTCCGCACCTGGAAGAAGGTCCGGGGATTCCCTCCATCAGAACATCCATATGGTAAAACACCCATGTATATCTGGTCACACAAGATTTCATAGTCGATGTCTCGCAACCAAGACTCTCTTACATTCTCGGAAAGCGATTGAGTCGACACCATCGACTAAAGAAAAAGGTCATACACCTTTTTTTTATACCAACACAGGGTTACACCGACGCCCCGCGCCACCCAAGTAACACCTCAAGCAAGGAGCCGGGAGGAAGGCATTCCACACACAGAGTCTATCAATTATACTGCAAGAAGTAGAAGAGCTGTAGAGTGTACCTCTTATCACCTCATGCTCTGTAGGACCGTAGACATCCAAATCTCGTGGTTGTATGTGTTCCCAACTGTCAGCTCTCGGAGCCTGTCGTGGACCACTTGATGGTGATGGGAAGACCTCGTAACGTCATCCCCCACCTACAGCTCTTCCCGCTACTCTACTAGCGCCACCTCTCTGGGCACTACTATGATCACGTCACTGCCTCCGTCATGGTAGTGCACCTGCTGCCTACCCAAAACTCTCCGCAACTCAGGTTGGCTAGTCTCGTGCCAAGTGACCTCACCCATCACAAGTATATCACCGAATCTATCTAGGCTGCATTGGTGCCCTCCGGCGGAACTATGGTGTATGACCACGCCCCTGAGTCCGGTTTTCAGAAATCCACCTGCATCGTGGTCCTGCTTGCCGATTCCTGTGAGCTGTGGCAGACGTCTCGGCTGCAATGTGTATGCTGCCACCACCAACTCTAGAATGTGACAGGAAGATCTCTTCCACCAGCACCTAATCTAGCACCCTGGCATATGTGGATATGCCCAAGGGTACTATGACAACACGAATCTCTCGGCAGAGACCCTGCTCAAACTTCCACGCTCAGAGGTTGTCATCATGGACCAAGTCGGGGTAAAAGCGTGCACGTTCTGCGAAACTAGCCGCGTACTTGGCCATCGTCAACCCTCCCTGATGAAACTGTAGGAGCTCCTGAAACTGAACAGAGCGCAAGCAGGAGGGGAAAACTCCTCACGGAAAAAAAACTGGAAGACACCCCATGAAATCGACGACTCATCAAGAAGCTGAGTCACAGGACTCCACCAACGCCGAGCTGCTCCACAAAAAAGGTTGGCTGCCAAAGACACTCTCTGATCTGCCGGTGTCTGCACAAGCCTGAAAAGGTGAACCACTGACTCTAGCCAAACCACTACTGCCTGAGGTTCTGGCTCACCACTGAACCTCAGCGGTCTCTACCGCTGGAACTCACGGAGCGTGCTCAACCTGCGCTCAAGTCCCATCTGCTCTGCTAAAACTTCCTGCTGCTCAACAAGTGGGGGTGCTGCAACCAGACCACTCGGAGAAAGGGTCTCGCATGATGGGTCATGGACTATGGCCTCGTAGCTCACATGGTCGTTGTCACGAACCAAAGCTGGTATCCTGGCTAGCTGTCATCACGGAGACATCCTAAAAATTATCAAGGAGTGCCGCGGTAAGATGAGCATATTTGTATATACCAACAAAAACAATGATGGGGAGCTGACTCAAGAAGGAAAGTCAAAAACTCAATCCTATGTGATGCACAAACAAAATTTTCCCTGCAACAAGTGTCTCAGCATGCCGAGTCGACAAACGGGTTATCAAGGTCCTGGTGAATGGATACGTCGGCCGCCGCACCATCACTGGACTCCCTAGCCTGAGAGCCGCTCTCAAGACACGTTAACACTGTTTCCCTAAATCCCAACCAATAACTTCCATTTTAGGGATGTCCGAACAATGTCCCAAGGAACGAACCACCTCTGATACAACTTTGTCATGACCCGACCCTACCCGGGCTCGAGCCGCAAGTACCCCAACCCGCCTCCATAGGCCAGGGTTTGACGACCAGCACCGAATGCACAATAACTCAGGGAGGACTTTTCCTAAGTACCTGTACCCACACACGCAACACAATCAATGCAAAAGTGCAGAGTAAAAAAAAAAAAAGAAAAGGGCAACTA
>CAUJRU010002447.1:0-76779 GCA_963277665.1 Viscum album | reverse complement strand
TTTACAGAAGCAATTGTATAAATTCGTACTTATGTAAAATTATTAAAATAATAACTCTTAAGTAAGAGTAAAATCGAATAATTTGGATTCATCTTCTAAAATAATGAATTAATTGCATTTTTTCATAAAAATATTCTACCAAAGATATGAGACCCGGAAAGTTTCTCAATTCCCTTCACTATAGGAATAAGAGATTTTTAATGATCATTGTGTGATATTGGTGAATGTATCAATCTCATACCTATGAGTTTCTTCAAAAATATGGGGATTGATTAATTAAAACCAATAAAAGTGGAACATTAATTGGATGAATTCTCAGTCAAGTATCCTCATGGAATTATCTATAATTTATTAGTAATGGTTAGCAAGTTAATCTATCCCACTGATTTTCTTATCCTAGATATGGAGGAAGAAAGAGATATCACTATAATTATAGGGTGACTATTTCTCACCTCTGTTCAGGCATGGATTTATGTAATTCAAATAAGGGTGATATTTAGAGTTAGCAAAAACAAGTTGACCTAAACTTTGTAAAATCCACTGAATAGAGATAATAGTCATTGGATTTTTAAGAAATATTTCATACTAATGAGAAAGATGATTATATATCCAGTGTGGATGATAGAAAGAACCAATATCCTGATGAAAATGGATACAGTGATCAAAGGGACATGAATTACATTGCACCTATAATAATGGATTTCATCCCACTATTTGTACCCTATGTTATCAAGAACCATTCCACAAGGGTGTGTCTTTACATTTAAATTCATATGAATGGATGCATTAATAGATCTCAATAATAAACAAATAATTGACTGAGAGGAAACCCATGATAGTTTTAATATGTTATATAAGATTTTTTTAAGGATAAATTATGCTGGAGATGTTTTATTGGTGTACTTCAAAATTTTAACAAAAATAATAATAATAAATTAAATTTTAAAATTTAAACTGCTAAAAAAATTCATGTTGTGAAAGAACAATAAATGACATGAAAATATCAAGACCAGAAAAAAATACATTTTACACATCATGTATTATTTATATGACATGAAAATCATAGGATAGATTTAAAATACGTAAACCCTAGGTTCACGCCTGACCCCTCCCCTATCCTCTACTCCCCCCCAACTACCAGCCTCCCCCTCCCCACCTCTCCTCATACAGCTGCTAGCCTCCCCCTTCTTCATATTCTCCCTCTTCCACTCAACATTCCAAAATCCATTCTCCTTGCTTATTTTCCTCTATTTATAATAACCTAAACCAAAACTATTACGATTGAAACCTAATTGGAAAATGATCTCCTGTCTCCCAAGAGACCAGTGTTTGCACCTACGCCTCTATCCAAAAAACCCACCCCTCACCATATGCATATGATTCTACCACTCCATCATCTTCCATTGAGTCTCAATCATCATCCAACCTATACTAGGATACTTCCACATGCCCACACCTATACCCCTACCTTCATTTTTTATCTCTCAGGCATATAATTTAGTCGGTTAATCTATAAGATAAGAATATGAGGACCAACAACACCTTGTACATCACCATTCTTGATCATATCCACATAAATGAGGATTTTATTATAGCCAAGATGTTCCTTTGAAACATCACAAAGGTATGTGAGGATATTTAATAGGATCTATTCCTGGTGTTCTTAGCCTCGTTAGTGTAACATCCCATAATTTCAAATCTTAGTTTTTATATATATATATTTTATCAACTGGATTAATTTACAAATAATAAAATAGTAGAATGAGATTTCATATTTTATGAGACAATTTTATTTAATAAAAATAATCATTGGATATAATATAATCCAATTATCAATAAATATTATAATTAAAATAAGAAAAAATATATTTTAAATGATAATAATAATAATAATGGTTATGCATAATAATTTATTATTAAGGAAATAATTAAAAAATTATTTATAATTGTATTAAAAAAATCAAATAAAGATAGAGGAAAAATTGGGTTAATTGATTATCATATAGGGATCTGAGGGGATCAAGCTTAGAAAAAAGAGGTGTCGACCTCATTTTTTGGGGATTGAGTAGAGTTTCATTTAATTTTTAAGAGAAGGATTCAATTGAGGGATCAATATTTATTAAGGAGATCAACTATTAGTGAGGGGATCTAAGTGAGGCTTGACTAATGGAGAGGGATTCAGAAGGCCATGCAATGATGAAGGTTCAAACTATAGAAAAGAGGTTCGACCATGGTTAGGGGTATCAAATGTCATCAAGCATTGAAGACCAGATCCAAGAGTCGATGAGGGTTTCAAACACATCTCTTATTTAACCTCTATCAAAGCAAGATATGTGTTGGTTTATTTTATTTTAGTTGTTTGAATCTGGTTTAAATCCTATTTTAAGGATAATTATCCATTAAACAGTGATATTTTCATCTATTTCTTTAATTTTCTACCTCATTTATCAACCTTTTTCCCATGGTTATTGGTTTATTGTGGGTTTTCAATGTATATACAAATTTTATTAACTTATTGTTCATTTTTTTTCTTCAAAATTATTCCTTAGTCGACATCAGTAGACTCAATGTTTTGGTTTTTTATTCCACCTGGTGTTTGATTTTCAATGCTTGTATTTAATTGATACCATATTTTTAAACAATTTTGATTGGAAATCCATGTTTCCAATCCATATTTTCTTCCTTCAATCCTAATTAAAATGTTTATATTCAAATTCAATTGTAAAATTATTTCTTGGTTTGTTATATTGTGAATCTCATTTATTGAAATGTCTTTATCCATTCTTCATACTCTATCTTGAATCGAAGGAAGAAAAACGATATTATATATAAATATTATATTTCACGTCTAGAATTGGATACTTTGGAACTTTTCAAGCTCCTGAAGCTTCTTTTTGTCAAACTTTGGTGTTAACTTCATATAAGTATGTAGTGAATGTTAATATAGTTAGTTAATTTTATAAAAAAATTAAAACTCTAATAATTTGTACAATATTTTCTAATTTTACAAAACCAAGATTGTAAAACGTCCTTATTTGTATAATATATAGTGCATTTTTTAATTACATAATAAAAAGAATTCATGACATGTTTTTACATAGGATTCAGAAGCATGGGTCTTGGGTCTTTATATTTGGTATCAGAGGAATGGTCTAGAAAACATTAGAGATTAGTCATTGTCTTTTGACGAAAAATCTAAGAGATAAAATTTTATTTTGAAATTCTAGGTAATTAATTTCCCTTAAGAATATATAAGTCTACCCATTCTAGTTTTTCTTGTCTTTGAAAAATTAAATTCATAATTCTCTTAATTATAACGAACAGATTGCAAGATCACAATTCATTTAAGAGGGGTAGAATGTAACATCCCAAAATTTCCAAGATTATTTTTGTTATATATATATTTTTTTTAATGAATACATTAAAAAATAAAAAAATTATAATGAAATTTAATATTTTATGAGATAATTTTATTTCATAAAAATTAACATTAGATATAAATAATCCAATTATAAATAAACATTATAATTTAAACAAAATGAAATATATTTTAAATGATGATGATAAGAATAATGGTTATGAGTAATAATTTATTATTAAGGAAATAATTAAAAATACATGTATAATTATATTAAAAAAACAAAACAAACAAAACAAATAATGATAAAGTAAAAATCGGGTGAAGTGATAATTGGATAGGGATCCGTAGAGGCTCCACCTTAGCAAAAAGAGGTTTCAACCACATTTTTAGTTATTTACCAGGGTTTCATTTTATTTTTGGTACAAGGATTCGAGTGAGGTCCCAAGCTTGTCGAAGTATATTGGGTGCTGGTGTGGGAATCTAAGTGATGTTTGATCACTAGAAAGAGATTTGGAATGTCATTTGATATTGAAGTTTCGAGTCATGGAAAAGGGACTCGACCGTAGATAGGGTTATTGAAAACTAGAAATCATCAAAGACTAGATCTGAGAACTAATGAGGATTTCAAATAGGAATCAACTTCAACCTCTTTTGAAGTGATGGAGGTGTTTTGTTATTTTATTTTAGGTGTCCAAATCTGATTTAAATTATATTTTTAGGATTGTTTTCAATTAAACAGTGATATATTCATATGTTTATTCAATTTTCTACCTTTAACATAAAAAATTTTCACCTAGTTATCGTTTTCTATGGTCTGTTCAGTGTATATACCAATTTTATTAACTTATAGTTTGTTGTTTCCTTTAAAATTATTCCTCATTTGAAATTGGAAGACTCTTCATTTTGGATTTTTCTTCCTCCTGATGTCTGATTTTCAATGATTGTATTTAATTGGTAACATTTTTTCCAATAATTTTCATTGGAAATCCCTATTTTCAATTTGATTTTACTTCCTTCGATCTAAATCAACAATTTTATATTCAAAGTCGATTGTAAAATATGTGTCTGGTTCGATGTATTGCAAATAACATTTATAGAAATTTTTTATCCTTTGATGCTACACCATCTTGGAGAAATAGAATACAAATGATATTATATATATATATATTATAATTCACATCCATAGTTGACTACTTTGGACACTAGAAATCTCCTCAAGATCTTTTTTTTCAAACACTGGTTTTGAAATAACTATGTTGTAACAACTATATTTAATTTTAATCCTAACTTGTAATCCAAAATACAAATATGTAAAGCATCCTTGCCTCAATGTAAATCCATTCAAATGCCTTATACCCTATGTGTGAGGAGATTTTGGTGAGGTAGAGTGAGGCAGACTATAAAAGGCAATGATGTAATTAGTAGAAATAGAATAGAGAGAGTTATCTAGGTAGAAAAGGAATAAGGATTATGAAAATCAAAGGGTTTTATTTTTTCAAAATTTATAATGCTATTTATTTATAATTATAATTATATAAGGGTTTTATTTTCAAAAAAAATAATAGCTATATTTCAATTCTCTAAGAGAAATTATTTGAGATTTTAACTTATTTCCCATAAAAATCTACTCTATATATATATATATATATATTATGTATTCTCTTAATGGAAATTAATTATATGGTTTTATATAATCATTTATATTTTCAAATTTTTATTCAAAAACACCGATTTTTATCTATGATGTAAAAAAATAACAAAACCTTATTTTATTAATGTTTAGCTTTAATTTTAAAAGGTATTTGATTTTATTAAAATCTCTATGTTAATATTTCAAATGATAATAGTTATTATTTTATGTCATTGAACATGAAATAAATGTAACTTATCCTTTTATGTGAAAAAATTATTTTAGTTTATCAATGAATATCAATCAAGTTGATATGGACATATTATATGAATGTTCTTCACATTTCATACACTTATATACAAACAAATATTTTAATTTTTAATTCATTCATGTTTATATCTTTTAAATGTAATTATTATTTTTGAAATAAGGGTTTTTCCAATGGATTTTCTTAAAGATTATTTAACAAAAATTTGATGTTGAAATATTATTTTATTTGATAATATTCAAGTATATTTTGGCAATTTTTTTAATGTGTTATTTATGAAAAGGATACATATTTATAAAAAAAATTCATAAAATTATTTACTTTCAAGTAAAATGATATCATGATAAATGGTAAGTGAACCAAAAACCACAATGGGATATCGTCGCATGAATAATATTTATAACTAGACACATGTGTCTCATAATATATGTCAAGTATCATTTTATTATATAAAAAAATTATTATTTTAAAATTATTTTTATGGATAAATAAAAATGTTTTCTAAAGAGTATTTTTGAAATTGATTTTCAAAATGATAACTATTTTTGAAAATTATTATATATATATATATAATATCTATATTTGATATAAAGTGTTTTAAAAAAGATTTTAAATGATTTTAAAAAAAATTATTTTTCATTATTTTTAAAAAACCCCTTACTGGGAAATTTAATGTACATCCCATCATTTAAAATATTTTTCCCAAGTTTAGTAGAATTTGTAATGGTGGTAGATTCATATAAGTTGGTAGTGAATGTGGATATTATTAGTTAATTATATAAAGTTTTTAAAACTATTATAATTTGTATAGTTTTGCATAATTTTAAAAAACCTAAACTGGAAAAGGTCCTTAGTTGTATAATGTGATATGTATTTTTTAGTTACTATATTAAAAAAAATACAAAGCATGTTTTTTCATCGGATCTGGAAGAATGGGTCTGGGGTCTTTACAATTAGAGCTCGGCATGGCGTGTGTCACCTTCTGTCTTGTTAGAAGGCCTTAAGAGCTCACCATGGGAGATTTCAGCATTATGATCAATGTCTACATCAATTATTTCAGTACATATTCTTTCTATGCTTCCATGAAGCTAGAGATAAGAAAGGGGGATCCAGCGAGGAGTAAGGAATTGATCGCTTGGGATTCGTAGAGATTATGTGACCCTCATATGACGAAGAGCAGCCAAATTTGGGGTGATAGTTTATGGATTCTCCATAGGTCACTTTCTTGTGCCTAGTTGGATAGATAATATTATCCTAGGGAATTCATCTAGATCGAGGTGCTCATCCTAGCCTCAACCATGTGAGGAACTACTGTTAACATGGACTATCAGTTCACGCTTTACTACCAGATCCATATATGGTGTCCCTGAGCTATCTTGATGGGAGGAAACTGAATAACCCATATCTCCCATCATCTCAGAATCGTTGATGCCACTCATCCTCTTTTCTCACTTGGGATGATGGATTTGATCAGCTTCCTCATGCTCTACAAGATGGGACTCTTGAGGAAGGTTGAGGGGAGCCACCAGTGGGCCCCTGAGTACTTAGATGATCCTGACGAGGCTCCAACTCATCCTTCCCCAACCCATTCTCCCATTCATGAGGCCCTTGCCCCTACTGAACCAACTTCAACCCCTATTTTCACCTCTGTCCTAGCTTCCTCTACTACTCCAATTGGACCACCACATACTGTCACTACACCACCACCCCATGCCACATCTACACTTGTACCACCCTTCCCATCCAAAATATGGTCCATTATTTAATTTATTATGGATGACCAAATATATATTTTCTTTTTACTAGGAATCCTTTTCACCAATCCATTCCAATTCCCCAACCCCATCCCACCACCAGCCCCTACTTCTACCCACTCACCACCTATTACCGTAGACCCCGCTTTATCCTCCATTCCCTCCCCACCATCCATCCCAAATGAGTCAGCTACTATTACCATATAACCCACCATGGTGGTTGATCCACCATCCCCAGAACCTATAGATGACATAGATAGTATGAGGCATCTTCAGGCACCTACTGCTTGGGAGAGGGAAACTAATGCAGATATCGATGACACTATCTATAATATTTATTTATTTGCTTATCTCCCTCCCCTATTGTACATTGTTCTAGGTGTTTATTTTTTGTATTCCCATTGTATTCAATATTCCCTAATTTATCATTTCTCATATATATGTGGATAGGATTTATTTTTTACTTCACTACTTGCTTTATTATTTTCATTTTTTACTTATGCATTAACGTAGCCATGTTTATATTTGTTTCATCATCCATGGTCATTGAAGAGTCTATCAAGAAACCTTTTGTCCTTCCACGTGACATATATCAGTATGTGACTAACATATATAGCAAATTGAGGAAACTCAACTATATCTCTATACTCAATAGGACCCTCCACCACAATTCACATAGAGTTTACTACTTCCGCATTTATTTTTTTTTTTCAACCCATTCATGAGGTGGTTAACCCCCAAAAGTACGCCTTTGAGCTTGAAGACACCACCAAAATTACCTATAAGAGGTAGAGAACATCTGAGATGATGGAAGACATCGACCGATCATTTTTCCATCTTTCTGGATGACAGCATCATTTTTATCCATTTATAGGAGAAAACCCATATTTTTTGTCTTTTATATTTTCATTGTGTGATTAAGATCTATTTTTTTACTTTTTTTGAACTTTTTGTTCATATGTCATCTAAAACTTCATTGTAGTCGATTCATGCATTTATCTGAGCTGCTTTCTCTTGTCATTGACTATGTTCACCTTCCTTTTTTTACAAATAGGTTGATTAACCTCTATGTACTAATGGTTTATCAAGTGAAGGTATTTTGTTTCAAATAATTATCATAGTTATAATTATTTCCCATCACTATCCAACAATTTCTCCCATGGTGTGATTTTCATTACAAGGATCCCTTAATTCCCTATTTTCAATTACAAATTTTCATTTAAATTTTTTTTATGCATCTATTGATATATATCCCTCATTGCTTTCTATAGAAGTGTGGACACTATAACATTTTAAATGTGGGGGATATTTAATTAGCTTTATTATCTGTAAACTTGGTTTTTTTATTGTTTTAAATAGTCTAGGAGAAATTTTTCATATAATGCAAGATTTAAATTGACATATCATTGCACCCATTTAAATAAAAGAAAAATTTTGGTTAGAGATTATTAAAACCCATTTCTTATTCCTGTTTATAATTTTAGCATGATTAATGAGTTGAGTAATTTAATTAAAATTCTAGATTCTTGCTGCTTATTTTTATTGGATTTTTACTAGATACTATGACCTAAGTGGTCGTAAGTTATTTTATATTCCCATTATTGTGAGTATTTTAGACCAAAATTGTCATATTCCTTTCTGATAGAATTTATTGATAGATTCTTAAGACATGTAAAACTCTCAAAACTTTCATTAGAATCATATCTAGGATATGATTGAACAAATATACTATTAAAATGACTAAAGAAATATTTTTTGATCTATTTAACCTATGACCCACCATTACATCTATCCTTCTATAGCCCATAGTGTCCGTAAATAACCTTGTTAGTATGGAACTATTTCAAGCCTATTATCCCTTAGTACCCTACTCTTGGTGATGTGCATGATTTTATTTTGAGAAACTATGGTTGATTTTTTATCTCTTCCATAAACAGAATGTTAATACTGAGGATACATATGGTGGCATTTTCTTGAGATTTTTTATGACATGGTTCATGATTACTTTTAACATTTTCTAAACTTAACATGTTCCACATAAAAAAAGAAAATATAGAAAAAAATATATGTATATATATTGATTGTGAATTATGAGGGTAAAAAATTATCACTTCCATACAAATATTTCTTATGAAATAACATGTGTGGTTAAGTGGTGTATATGATATCTATCCTGAGCAGGATTTAAAAAAATGAAAAAGATAAAGGACAAAGGAACATTATTTATTCTTTCTTGACATATTCATGGAATTGATTTGAGATACTAGGAGCATGGAGACACAATTTTTGTCTAGGAGATGTTTTTTTACTATATTTTTCCTGATTATCATGCATTATACTTGAGATTTTACCCTCATTTTTTGAGCTTTATTTTTACTATCTTCCTACCTACCTCCAACCTCAGAGTCATTTTAACTATATTATTGTCACCCTCATGATTAATTATGTGTTTATATTTATGGATTTTCAATGTTAAAACTAATGTAATCCTATGGTTAGTAACTTTTATTCAAGGTATACACATAAATCCAATTACTTTTTACCCTGAGTTATGAGAGAAAATTCAGTGTCATGTAAATTTAAAAATGGGTATATATTCTGAGGAAAATCTATGAAATTATAATTAAAAGAAGAAATAATCCAAATAATGAACTTAACTATGATGCATGACTGGTTTTATCTACATTAATGAATCTAAAGGACTTTCTTTTTTCACATGAACTTAGTTTTATTTTACTAGTTGTTATACATTTTTACTATTTAAAAATTACTTGATTTGTAATCCCTATTGAGATGTTTTTTTCTTGAGGATAATCAATTCTTCATGTGTTGGGGAATTTTATAAAATGAATTTATATATACATATTGAATACATTTATTTAATAATTAACCATGATTTATTTGATAATACCTAAGTTTTTTATGTGTTTTTTCATGAATTAGGAAATCAAGACTAAAACAAGGAATGATGGAAAAATGGGGGGGGGATCATTATTACACACCATGAAAACCAAATTCATGAAGTGTATTCCTTGAGAATACCAACTTCCAACCGAGTGCAAGGAATAAACCCCATTTTCATTATAGGAACCAAGTACATGAATTTAATTCTATATACAAAACATGAATGAATCTAATCTAAAACTTTATGAAGATACATGGTGAGAATAATATACATGATGTGAAAATTTTGAATTGTAAATCCCACTAAAGACACAAGCCGTGAAATCCATGAGATCCAATATCTTCAAAGAACTTTGTGGATCTAAATTACACAACATGAATCCTAGTTATATGTAGTGAATTTCTTGAGGTATAATTAATTTAAAATTGGGTCATGATGTGAATTACTTATACATCATGAAACTCTTGGGCCTATTTATATTCCAATGACCCTTGATGCTATGAGAGCTTGGATAGAGTGGCTGACCTAATCTATTTATACTATGTTTCTCTTTTTTTATTCTTTAAACTGATTTTTAAACCATTCCTTTCCGTTTTAAATAAATTCATTTAATTTTTTATGTTATGAAACTATGGATTTATCACTTCTTTGATTGTTTCTTATTTGAACACTCAGTTTCAATACTAATTATTATGAAATGTCAACTTCTACTACATTTTTCATTATTACTACATTCAAGTTAGTATTTTATTGATTTTATATTTTTTTATTTATTTATTTATTTATTTTGAGTCTTTTATTTATCATGTTGAGAATGTTTCCATCTGTTTTCATACTTTTAATTAATAATATCATGCATAGCTAATCCTATTAGGGTTAGGGGTCGAGAGTAAGGGTGGATTTAAATATGATGAATCATAGAATCAAAACTGGGTATCCATATGGATAGTAATTTAGTTGAAAGAAATTTTTTATCTCATTCTTTCGAACTACTGTGACAATGGGAGATATAATTGAAGGAACCTATCTTGGTTAGAGTTGATAAAGCTAAGACTATTATCTTTTGATACTTTCTATCTTTAATCCAAGATTATTGTACCTAGTTTACTAATTATCTTTGGACCAAATAATTTTTTCATCTTAGGTAGATCAAATTGGTTAAAATAATATCAATTAGTAAACTTTTCACCACTTCATATAAAAATCCAGAGGTCTATCCCAAGTTATATTTAGGATTACCCATTTTCATAAACTCTAAAATTATCCTGTATACCTTCTTATTAATATAATTTAAAGCCAATATACAAATTTTTATCAAAACCAAGGTAAAGAGGGATCATGAGGACTCCTACCAGAAGGTTCTTACCACTAGGTTTCCTACCTACCACTTATCCTTATGGGTTTGACCCTCCCTTTCCACTATGTTATGCCTTAGTAGGTGAGTGTAGTTTGAGAAAAATAAATTCTAATATAAAAAGATCCCATATATAGTCAACAAAACCATGAAAGATAGTTAAATATGATGAAGCTTCGCCTCACCATTAAAATTTTGGTCTATATAGACATATCTTCTACAATTTTAGAAATTTCAAATTCCATGAAAGTATTTCCCCAAATGTTTATTCCAACATTTGTTACACATGGGAAGGTTTAGTTTCTTTCCTTCTATTATGAGATCAAAATTATTCCATATGTTTGGATCCATTTCACTTTTCTTTTCATTCAAACTATGAGATAAATATATCTCTCCAAAATTCATTTCAAACTTGGTAGTACTTCACATTGTATCCTCATATTCTTTATTAACTCAATTTTCTATATTCGTATAAATATGTGGTATTGGTCTACTAAATAACTTATCAGGCCTTCCCTTAAGATGCATAACAAAGTCTTAGGTGTATCATGGATGTCTTGTAACATTAATTTAATAGATTCCTGCCAACTAATTTTTCTCCTACTTCATCTATAAGAATTCATTCTTCATTTTTGTTCACATCAATTGGGAAAAATACATATTGAAAAAGAATCTCCTAGACTCTTCCCATTCTTTATCATTAATATCTTCTCTTGGCTTCGTGTTCTTGATCAATTCCCACCATTGATCGAATTGTCCTTCTATGATTTATTCTTACTAGGTGAATTTCTATATATTTTACTAATGAAGTATAAAAATATATTTTAAATAGAGTTAATCCATTATTTTTTAATCAATGAATCAAAAAATTGACTAAAAGAAGGTGTTCATTAATGAATGAAGGGCGGAACTACAAGTTATTCCCTTTGAGGTGAGTCTTAATACTCAACATATTAAGGTTATTATTCATAACCTGAGATATTTGATTCATAATCCTCATTAATTTTTCCATTACATATTCCATCATTTTAGGAAGTTTGTTTGTTCATCGTTCGATGTATTCATCATTTACATGGTTCCTCCTATTTTCCACAATTTTTAAAAGAATAAATCCTTATATGCAAACATGATAATTTTTATAATTTTGTAATTATAAATGTATATTAATTCCTAAATATCAATTTTTTAAAACAACATGGTTCCATTACATTATTATTTAATATATTCTAATAAAAATTACATTTTCTCTATATCCTTTATAATGGTTCATAAATATCATGTGATTAACCAAAGAATATCACTAGGGATTGTCAAACTAGGTGTGTAGTGAGGCCTAATTATTTTAAGCTATTTTATGATCAAGTTAATATATAACACTCACTTTTTAGTATTTTTACCCCTATGTAAAATTGTACCAAAGTTATATCCACTTGTAGTATCTAGACAGGGATGTCATTTCTTGAAAACCACTCTCTTTATACATCACTAAAATTTCATGAAATTTTCCTATATTTAAACTTATTTCCAGGGTTTTAACTTTTTTTATAGTCCTGATCTACAAAAATAACTAAACCTTCCTTTGATACCAACTATAAAGTCCATTTTTTTGATACATAAAACTTTCATTACATGGTATGACATTTAATAATAGAGTGGATATTTTGAAGTTTATGTTCTTATAAACTAGGACTGTAATATATGAAAAACATAAATTTTATTCTAATATAATTGAAAGGCTTCATTATAGATTCATCCTTGGTTAATTTTACTATATCTCATATCTTTTTGACATACATCATAAGAAATGGGTGAGCCTAAAGCCTGGTAATGGAATAAACAAAGGAAATATTGATCATATGATCATAAGGAACTATAGTAGGGAATTATCATAAGAACATGAGATATATCATAATATAATGATAAGAAATAAGAATATGTAAATGTTTCTATAATATAAAAATGAGACAATCATAAGCATATCATCAAGTTTTATCACCGACGTGTCGTAAAACATAATTACCATGGTTACTGATCAATGCATTATAAAACATGTCATATCTAGAGATTAATTATTTTCCAAATTAATTGGAGATATATTAGGGTTCATCCTTCATATGTATAAATTCATGTGTGCCACATAGATCATATAGTAGATAATTTTTTAAATAACCCATAGAAAATAATGAATAGGTTTCATGTAAGTTTACTAATTTAATCTTTTTCATACATGAACATTCCAGAATTTTTAACCTTCCAAAATAAATATAGGTTTAATACATAGAAGTACCCAATCAATAATTTAAGTTTTTTCTAGGTGAATATAAATGGATAAGGAATCATTTTGGGTATTCACAATATAATAATATTTCATGTAATATATAGAAATTCATGAAATATTTTCAGCAACATGACATGTATACAACATGGATTAAGGAAGTTGAATAATTAGAGGGAATAAAGGTATCCCATTAATAAAACACTATTTATTGAAGTAATTGGATAATAAAATGTGTATGAAAAGAAATTAATTCAATATTTAGAATACATAGCACAAAATAGGTACTTTAAATTAAAATAAGATGAGAGTTCCCTTACATTGGGAAGCAACTTTCTAAAGCTTTGAGAGGTAAACATTGGGAACTTAGAGACACCTTGGATGGAATTATGAGTAAGAAAATGAGTATAATTTCAGGATTAATGGATTTATAGTGGAGAGGAATGGGGGTATGGATGGGTATTTAGAGTAAAATAATAAGAAATTTTTAAGAATTTCTAAACATAGGTCTTGGAATTATAGGTTGTGGAAAATGAAAATCAATTAGCTTACCTAGGGTTTTTCCTCTTGGTTTAAGAAATTTAAGTCATGAATTATGATATTTTAATTAATTAACACCTAAATAAATTTTTTAATATTACCTTTTCCATGGAAAATAAAAATTTCCCCAAAATATAGTTTTTCAAAATTTAATTTATTTTTCAGACTACGTAAAGTTATTTATAGGTTTGGAGATTGATTTAAATGTATTAAAATATATAATATTAATAAAATAATCTATTTTCTTCAATAAAGAGTTTAGATTAATTATAAATTACATTTATGTAATTATAATTTCTTAATACTTACCGTGTATTATATCATATTTTATATTTTACCTAGAAATTTTATTGTTTCAAAAAATTTTGAAAAAATCACCATTTGATTATTTCAATATGAATGTTTTAAATTTTTTATCCATTTTATTAGTAAAATATTCCTAAATTTGTGAAATTTAATTTTTAAATATAAAATAATTATTTATTAGTAACCACTATTTTTTATTATACAAACAAATTTTTATCCCTTAGAAAAACTATATATAATTTCATAAAAATATTTTATAAATAAAATTTGTTCCTTTAAAAATTTTATAAACCTTATTTTCTAAAAAAATATTTTTATAGAAATTATAAATATATATATATACTTTCAAGAAAAATACAATCATGACCTATTTGTATAAAAATATACTTTATCATATTCTCAAATAATAGGAATTTATATAAGGGTGTAACACTAAATAATAATATGAGATCAATAAAACAATTAATTAATTTTAAAAATAATTACACCTTAATACTATTAGGGACTAGATACATAACCTATTATTACATCGATATTATCACTAAGTTTAAGGTGTGCGATGGTGGTAGTTTTGTGAGGTGGTTCGACCAATATTGATCTAGTAGTGATCATCACTAGCTGGATATTCTCTCACTAAAGATTTCATTTGATCCTTATTAAATATCTTCTTTATATTGATCAAGAGAAAACTCCAATGATGTTACCTCCCTCCCAGGATCTAAAAAATGTGATTCATGAGGCATGATTATACTAGTTGAGGCTATTGTTTCATCCTTATGTATTCAATTAACTCTTTTCATTACCCTTATTATTTGCTGACTCTAACAATTACTTTATAACAGCTACATTACCAATGTTCATAATTCCCAATGATCATATAGACCAGAGATCATGTTGACCAATATCCACATAATAGTAATGTAATGGGAATATCATAACGGTCACATTTATGATTACATCCTATATATATACAACTAAACATCAACATTTAATACTTCATTACCATAGGTTTTTAAAGTTACCTTGATAATGTATATCATAATCATAGAGTTTTTCTTCTTCTAACTATCTTCATGGAAGGTGTGATCTTTCTTCAAAAATTTTATCCTATGGAGTATACCATTGTGTGGTTTATAGTATTTGGTTTATATATCCCTATACTAGACTTGGATATTTTAATCAGTATTATTAATTGGAATGTAATATTCTTTTTATAACATTTTTTATATGAAATTAAATTATACAATATAATAAAATAGTAATTATTAATAAAAAGAGTTCATTTATTAATCATAGAAGGAATTTATAGGCTTTTATAGTACCATAAACAAAAAATAATAATAATATAAATGAAAACAATAAGATTATGGAAATAGTAAATGGTAGAAAATATACATCATGAAAAAAATGAAAGAAACCCAATATGGTATAATTGAACACCAGTTATCATGGGACCTAGTTTCTTAAGTGAACCCTCTATAATATACCAAAATAGGATCCATACAAATTGAAATTCATGATGCAATCTTTCCACACTAACGCTTGTCCATACCCTACCTAGCCTAATAAATGGGATGAATCCCATGGTAGGGAATATACATACTAAATTCTACTAGCAATAGTATAAATCTATTCTAGTACGACATGTTCTCTATGAATTCCATCTATATACCCTCAGATTCCAAAAGTTTATAAAAATGGTAATGATTCAATCAATATGAACAATAAACAATATGAAAATAAATAGAATCTTAGACATAAAAATTTGAATTAGAAGCTAGCATCACTCATGTACACCCTTATTAGGAATATTACCTTATTTACAAAATAATGAATCAAATAAATGTGTCTTATACCAAGGAAAAAATAATCAATTTAAAAAACAAATAGGGGAATATTCCATGGGTGTTTTTATTATGAAAATTCAATTTTAATGTTCTAACCGGGCCTTAATATAGTATTTATAAATATATTCCTAAATACTCATTTTTAAATAACTAATATCACCATAATAATTTCAAAGAGAATTTAAAAATTAATTTGAAAATCAAGGAATTTATTAAAAAATAAAATTTCATCAGTAAAGTCCATTCATACATTTTTTCAAACACCTTGTGCACATGGTTATGTAAAATAGTATCAAGATAAAAATTTAAAATGGGGAACACATTTATATTCAATGGAATCTAAGTAAAAATCTATTTTTATCCTTTGAAAATTCGTAACCATATTTAACACTATCATTATATACCTAAAATATCAATCTAGAAATGATATAAGTAAATATTTCTTAAGATAATGATCAATGTAGGGGAAAACTTACCTCAAATGATGTGTGGATAAAGTGAACATCTAGAATACATAAAAAATAACATCCAATGATAATTTCATACACCATAAAATCATAATCCAATAGGTATTATGATTTGTCACACATGATTCCCATGAAAAGTTAAAAAAAAAGAAAAATAATCGATGTGGTGGAAAGATAGGTATTAAGGAGATTTAATTGATAAATAAAGGTCAAAATCTTGAAGGAATCACTTAATATCATCAAGGGGAAGGATAAATTTAAGGGTAGATGATTTTGGGGTCATGTGAGCCAAATGAGAGTGGTGGGGTGATATTTTGGGTTAAATGAATAGGTGTATAATAGTAAATACATAATTTTAATGACATGGTTATTTCATATAGTTTGGATCCACTATTTTCCAAACTATGCACTAATCATTCTATTTATTCTAGGAACATATATCACAATTCATGGGTAGGATTAATATTTATAATAACCATAATTAAACTATTCAATTGGATCTATTAAATTTTTAGTCATACTTCAAAGTTCATATATGGTTAGTATTAACCATGTGCGAAAAGTGTGAGATACATTTCATGCCGAAAAACATCATATTTCCATGGAATTCAAACCAAATGGAGACAAAAACAAAGGAGACCAAAAAGTCAATAAAATATTATATTAAAATGAGGTTAGGGTGTGACAATTATCACCACCATTGCACTTTACACCCCTATAAAGTCACCGAGTCCCAGGAAACAACAACACATAAACACAAGCATTAAAAATTTAAAGTGATGATCAAGACACCAAAATGAAGATAACAAGGACATTATAAAAGAATATATACGAGGCATCAATAAGACTAAAATATGATATTCCCTAAAAAAATATTACAATCAGGGTTATTAATTATATCATGGAACTGATATCCTATTATACAAAAAAGTACACTATAGAGAATATCCAAAAAATATGGAAAAGATCAAGAAATGGAAGTGGAAAAAAAATAAAAAACTCCCAACAAGAGGGTTGATCTAATACTAAAATTATATTTTGGGTAGAATATATAATAATAGATACAACCCTGAGTAATTATTATGGTTCTAAATCTACAATCCCTCAAGGATATTCTGGGAGGCATTCTTTAAATAATAAAAGAAATTAATGTCACTTCAAGATATCAAAACATAAAATAACATCAAATCAAATATAAATCTCAATTCATCTAAATAACTCAAAGAGATAAATAACAAGAAAAAAAAAATCTAACCCACCTTCAAATCATACACTCTAGTTTCAAATTACAACATCCCCTTTTAATAAATTCAGAACTATACACTGCAGTCCTGATCCGTAAAGTTCTATTTCAAAAATTATTTTAATATTCTATAAATTATTTTTTAAAACAATTACATGTTCTGAAAATTTTATATTCTATTCAAATTTTATTTCAAAAAATCATTTATTAATTACAACCCACACTTAAAATCAAATGTTTAATTTCTTAAATCATTTATTAAGGCTTTCACTATAATTTTAAATCATAATATTTATTATAAAACTATTTTTAAATCCTATTTATAATTTCCCAAAACCTATTACTTATTACGAATACCATGACCACACCTTAAAACACAAACCATTTCCAATCATAAATCACTATGGATTCATTAAAAATTCACTCCATTAATTTTAAAATAAATATGTCTCACTTAAAATCAAAAATCATTTATTTATAAATGTCCTTTATAAAAATAATTGTTTATTTTTTAAAACATTACCTTCACTAATTTTAAAAATAGATTTATATTTGCAAAACCAAATAAAATCAATCCAAAATAAATCAATTTATCCTAAAAATATTCTTTCATTCACAACAAAAATATCTATAGATAAACCAAAGAAAACCAAGAGGAAAAGCATACCCAAGATAAAATTGTTAAGGATGTTAGTGTATGTGTATGGTTTGACTACACGGTTTGTAGAAGTATTAAACAACATCTAGATGGTGAACAAAACCATTTACACAGTCGTTGCCTGGTATTCTAGA
The DNA here is from genome assembly GCA_963277665.1 of Viscum album. Classification (NCBI taxonomy): domain Eukaryota; kingdom Viridiplantae; phylum Streptophyta; class Magnoliopsida; order Santalales; family Viscaceae; genus Viscum; species Viscum album. The sequence continues at coordinate 58,037 of CAUJRU010002447.1, read as the reverse complement.
CTATGTGCCTCTGGTTATTCGTTAATTTTACCTAAAAAAGATAGGAAAGATATAAGTCACCAATAAAACACTAATATAATATTAAACACCACCAATAAAAATTAGAAATCAATAAATAATGATCAAAATTCAATACTTACAACCCAAAATTTCATGGATACTTGATGTTCGAAGTGGAAAATAGTTAGTTTGACTCTTCCCACCCTTAACTATTGATTTCTAATAGTCTTATCTATAGTCAACCAATCACACCCAAATAAAAAAAATTCTTTTAAACAGAAGATCTCTTAAGAACCATGGTTTTAAAACATTTTTTCAAGAACCAACCTCGGTCCACCCCTAAAAAAGGCACTTGATTTGGCCCATGACATACCCAAGGTCCATTCTTGATTTCCTCTAGTTTAAATATAGTGTTACGTATTCATATATAAAATTTAGGGTAATTATTTCTTCCATTAAACATGATTTTATAATTACTGTAATTATTCAATGAATTTTCTAATAACCCATAAATATTTTGGATGTCTATACCAAATAAAAGAATCAGATCTAAAAGTAAAATAAAGAAAAATAGAGCATAATAGTTAAATAGAATACAAGTTTTAAGCCACATGTAAACCAATACTTAAACATATATAATTGGGCCCATATTTAACATTAAAAAAATAATTACAAAACAAAACTAAAACCAATATCCAACTTGATCTCCATGTGAATCCATAAGTAAATTTCCAACCACAATAAAACAACCACTCTATGAGTGATAAAATGATAATACATGAAATGAAATTATGAAATGTGTGAGTAAAAAAATCAATAGGTGTTCGAAATGAAACACAACCCATGAATTACCATTAAATAAATGATTCATTATGTTCCATTTTGGAAATTTAGTATTCAAATCATAGGTTTTCTGCTATTATTTTAAAAACTAATAACAATTTGTTTCCCTTTTCCATTTAAAAATTACTTTTAAAACATAGAGATTATGAACTTCTAAAATGGATGTAGTACTTGAAATATTTAACATAATTGATTAAAAATATTTTTCAAAACATAAAATCATCAGTTTTCTTTTTGAAAAATATTCTAGGGTCATCAATGATAATAATAATAATAATAACCGCAATAAAAATATTAAGACAATGGAGAATAGTAGATAATATATTCTCCTGGAAATTAAGAAACATAACTAATACAGTGTAACTAAACACTAGTGATCTTGGGAACCTAGGAAGTCAGAGGAAACATCTAGAACATAATAAAATATGATTCATCTTAATTGGAGTGCCTAATGTAATATAACTGCTTTAACACTGGGTTATACCCTACCATGCCTAACTAATTGGAAAACTCCAAGAGTATGGCATATCCATAATAATGGACACTAACCAGTGTGTGATCCTAAGCTAGTGAAACATTGTTTCTCAAATATTTCACTAGATTATTTCAATTTCCTATGGTGTATAAAAATTATGGGGATATGATCAATAGGAACAATCAAAAATAGGAAGATAAATACATGCTTGGACATGTAAACTAGAATCAGAAGAAAGCCATGCTATTAAGAAATCCTCTTAGGAATATACCATTATTTTCAGAATAATCAATATAATAATGGTGAATAATACTAGGGACACACTCATAGTTTTAAAAACTATCCAATCTAGGGTAATATTCCAAGTACATTTTCATTAAGAAAATCCTCCATAAAAGTATGAACAGGTAATTCTGAACATTCTTTAGAAATCAAGTTTTAAAACCCCCTTTTTAAAGAACCAAACACTCCATAATTATTTCAAAGGCACCTTTTTAAATAAATTTCAAACTCAATATATTTTTTAAAAAATTAAACTTCTTCAGTAAATTCCATATGTTCAATTTATCAAACACATGGTGTGAATGGTTATGTAAAATAGTCTCAAATTATGTATTTAAAATGGAAAATAAATTTACATTCAATGTAATACAATTAAAAAAACTAATTTTACCCTTATAAAATACATAACTATATTTAATGTTATCATTATACAAAAAAACAAGATTTTATAAATGTATTCAATCAATGGTTCTTTAATTAAAGATCCATACTTGGGGCATCATACATCAAACAGAGGGAAAATGGTGTGAACCTCTAAAATATGGATATAAAGATACCCATAAATAATTCCCAACATACTAAAATAACATTCCATAAGTTATTATATCAAAATCACCCATTAGGGTTCAACCAAAGTTTTACCCTTGAAATAGGAAAAGAAAATAATAAGGTAAAAAGAGAGTTCTAAAGGATATTAACATTATAAATTTAATATAAAATCATTAAGTAATCGCTTTAAATCACCAAGCGGAAGTATAAATAAAATGGGATACATTTATAGGGTGGTTAAAGACAAATGGGATAGGTGAGGTTGTGATTATGATTTCAAATCATATAGGGTTATAAAGGTAAAATCATATTTTTAATTATACAGGCACTTCGTACAGTTTGGCAATATGGTTAGACAAACCGTGTGTCAAATTTGTACCTTATTGTGGGTACATAGATCACTACACATATGTGAGACACATTATTAGACTAACCATGTACCAACTATACAATTATATATGCTAGAAACTATAGAACTTCCATACGATTGTTAAATGTCCAGTACTAACAATTCAGTAATAGTGAAACATAAACTACATGCCTAAAAACATTATAATTCAAGGTAATTCAACCAAGAAGGAGAGATAAAAAAAGTGGACTCAAAATAAATAAAATATTAGTCTAAAGTGAGGTTGGGGTGTGGTAGGGATCAATATTTTTAGGTCCTAGGTTCCTGGTTGTTTCCTCTATGGGTGATGGAACCATATCTAGAATTATGACTATTTATTTGGTGGTTAATACCTTCAATTATTTCTCCACCAATGACCCACTACTAGGACCACCATAATTATAAATATACATTTTATTTTCTAGATAAAACTCAATAATTTTTATGTAACTTATGGTTTATTTCTATCTCATTGATGCATAAAAATCCTACTCCTCTATGAGGAATGCCCTTAATAGATCATCACATTAGTTTAGGAAATGGAATTCGTGGAAACTCATGAAGAAGTGAAGATAGATTAAGACTGAAACTTAAAAAGGATAGTCCTGGACTCATATTCCCCTATTACTAGGAAGATATAAGTACCCAAAGTATGGCCTTCCCCCATCATCGCACCTTCCAGTAGGTTGGGCCTCGATGCATCATAGGCGAGTTTAAACTCCATAGACCCCCCAAATATAGTAAGTGGATCAATAAACACCACAAGATTTTCCTATGGTTGGTGTGCTACCATTTTGAATAGAAAAAAAATATTCAGTGTGAGATGCTCAAAAAAATTATTTTAGAAGAAAAAAGAGTGGCATGAATTTACATGTTAGACCCTCCCTTAGGTAGATTATTAGCATCCTTAAGCCCTATACATAATAAAAAATTTGTGGTTAGATTATATAATTAATAAGTACCACTCCCTAGACAACTGTAAAGACAATAGATTTTAGGTATACCACTCCCACTTCCCATATTCCAAGGTGTTTCTTACTATCCCTACCTAGTACATACTCCATATGATTCCTTGGATACTTCCTAATTACTAATTCTTGAAAAAGATAGTGAGATGGAGTTATTTATATTTGTATTTAACTAGTAATTCCATGAAATTTTTTGTATTCTAGAAATTATCTCATCAAATGTGAGTTTTTATGAGTCATCAACTTATAGAGTGTCCTCCCCCTTCTCAAAATCTTCCACTCATCCACATTTCCTTCCCTGGGATTCCACATCACAGGGACCATTCTAGTTATCCTATTCAAGTGGCTCGACATTTCCTAAACCTTTAATGATCTTCCTATCCAAAAATACCTTGACCTAAACTTGGTAACTAGAGTAAATTATCTCATATAACTCAATGATGTATGTTATGATCTCTAACTGGAAGGCTGTGAACATGGAATTCTAATACACAATTCAAGGAAGGTGTACCTTGGTGTATTAAAACATCCCTAACATCCATCATTGAAATAATTATAACTAGAAGTGGTTCTATTTCATTTGGGATTTGGGGAAGGATGCATATATGGGTACATCCGTGGTTGGTTTCTAGAGCTTCTTAAAAGACATTATGAAACAAGAATAAGAATCATAGAAATATTTCTTATTCTCTTCAACTCACTTCCTATGGTCACTTCACTAGAAGGTGAACCCATACAAGAGGCCTCACCTTGATGATGATTGGGACGTCCTGGATAACCCTTAATATCTTCTATCTATTTAGATATATCTCTCCTTGTTTGATAATGATCTTCCTTGGCCTCCAAACACACCCTCTAGTCTTCTACCGCTAGACTTATTCTATTAGGTCATCCTAAATCACTAGATGCGTTATTATTTCCCTTGTATTTTCTATAATCTTTATTTGTACATATTTTTGGACTTTACTGATTATAGATTCAACTATTGTTATCACAATCCATTTTTAATGCCTTCACTCAAAATTATACAAGATATATTCTAGATGATCATGGGATTACATTCATGGTGAACTCTATTATACACCTATGACATGATACACTGAAGTTAGTGTAATTAGAATTTACTTTGGGATGGGGTATAGGGTTAAAATATGATTTTACCATTAATGTGTTCAATTGAAACCCCACTAATAAATTTTATCATGTATGATCTCTACACAAATATACCTTACCTATAATCTATGATCTCTATGGTTTGAGTGTCAATGGAGTTAAAAAAGAACTTCTCCTAATATCCAATAATGGAAAAAAAGACATATTATATTAATTTTCAAATGATTAAACATATAAATATTGATAAATTATTGAATGAATTCGTTATTTTGGGGTTAGATTTGGATACTCATGCCCTTAAAGTGTGCAGAAATGAAATAGCACAAGAATAGGAATGGTCCACAAACATGCAGAGGTGACCCCCCCCCCCCCCAACTAATTTAGTTTGATATATTGTATATCATTGACAACACTAGTACTATAAGGTTAAATGAGATTCCATGAACAAGAAACATCACCATGATTATTTCCCTATGCTCATGCCCGTATTAGCATCCAAAACTGGAAGTAGCCATCAACTCACAAAGTCTAACAAGAATACTATCAATCTCAGCTTCAAAGACACTGAAAAATTCTTATTGAAGCCCCACTCCATGTACTAGACCTATTATAGAGGGATCCAATGTGACTCAGTTTTCCCTTATTATGGAACACATGGGAATTTCTTCATCCTCCCTAATATCTGACATTGATGGATGTTAAGGAAGTGATTAAACCAAATCTTTCCTAGAATATTCTAATGTAGGTGAGGTTTTTTCCACTGTGTGGTACTTAACACTCATAATAGACACTTATTCCCCAATTTAATCTTATCTATTTCATTCCAAGTGTCCAATTTTTGGAAATAATTCACTATACATTACACTAAATATAGGGATCCCTTTGATCATGTGGAGGTCCTACATACTAATTCCTACATTACTGTGATAGAGGTGGAAGGTGTTTATATCTGGTGACAACCTTCTATATAGTTATTTCATGAGGTTTGGGTGGTGGTAGATCATAAATAATGAGGTATACACTTCCTTATATAGTCCTACTTCATAAAGTAGATATATAAAATCCTAGAATGTGTGGAAAACTCAGTATTCCCACACACTAGAATCAAAAAAATACCCCTGGAACTAGAAACCATTTTTCTATCTAGCCTTGGAATCTATCCATGATTCTAGATTAGAAGCTTCTAGAGTATTATAGTGGAGACACTTAGACATGTTTCCCATAATAATTGATTATAATTATCCCAGTTAGATTAAAAATAAATTAAGATATCTTTGGGCTATGATCCATTAAAACATGGCCCACAACATCAATTTTCCAATGGTAGATTTCCCTAAAAAACCTAAACCAATTACCCAGTTTTTATAGGTTGGAATCCAGGATTTTGATGTAATATTGCATAATTAAGACAAAAAAGGTAGTCTATTTCACATTAGTTATTTCATTTTATCTTTGATCAGCATGTTCTCATGTGCTTAGTGTAGAGTCTAAATTTGTTAGATCTATCCGATCCTAGGATTCACCCTAATCACCCTCCTCTAAGTTGAAGAATATTTATCATTATGAGAATCCCTTTTATGGGTTTTTAGAAAAAATTATATTTTGGTTCATAAAAGATTAGTTTTCCCAAGTTTTTTTGCACAAGTGAATGCTACTGGTGTGATGGATTTCGTTCCATGCATGATCTGTTCATGGAAATTCATTCATGTAAAATTTTAGTAGCATGATGGTCAATGATTTTTATTATTGTAATTTCACACATTGTTTAGTTTTATAAAAATATATAAAGCACTCAATTTCCATGAAATATTTATGGTCCCCTATGGGCTCCCCAACCTAATTTATTAAAAAATGGGGTCACCCGATTTTCATGAGATTCACAAAGAAAATGTCCAAATTTTAGTGTTTTATTCATAATTTATCCCCAAATCCCTCATCAGCCCTAGTTTTTATAGGGACTTTATTAATTCCAATGAATGAATCTGAGATTAATTTGGGAGGAAAAATAGACAAGGGAATCAATTTTTCCAGAAAATATAGAGTTTCACGCAGCATGAGTTGCATGAGTTTAGAAGATAAGCATCCATGAAACCAAATATTTCTATGTGTGTGATTGATTTTAGAAAAATGTGTCTTGAGGCACAAAATAAGTTATAACTTTCACATTTAAAACAAGTATTTTGTGAGAAGAAAAACTCCATGAGATAAAGGCCTATAAATACTACTTAGATTGACATTTTAAGGGTTCAAACTGTAGATTTCATAATTTTTGGAAGTTGAAGCTCCCAGCTTGTGCAACCTCAACTTTCAGGCTTCACATAATCTAAAAAACTACCATACACCCTTAATTGTGAAAATATTACATGAATAAACTCACACATTTCCTTCAAAGTATATGGAATCTTTTGATATTTCCTCATGAAAATCCATTTAGTGAAGAACACTACATAAGAAAAAGGATTAAGCCTCATGAAATTCATGGTTTCGCATAATACAAATCTCACATGAAACTCATACCATTGAAACCCATTTGATTCCTACTCTATAAATTAAACTTCCATGAGAGTTGATAGGTCATTGGACCTAAATCCCCCTGATCCAAGATAACTCCTGAAAAATACTTATAAAGAACAATATTTTTGGATTTTCATTTCCAAGACGATTACTTAAATCATGGTTTATGAAGAATCCATCCTTATTTCCTTTAATAATGGAAGGTAAATGTATGTAACCTATCATCACCTATTCCACTAGATATATTGAATCAAATTAAAAATACTAATGGATAAGAACATAGTTGTTGTGACAATATCTAAGAGGAAATTATTATTGATGTTGCGTCTAAAATCAATTGTCATATCCACACAAAACATTAAGTATGGTTATACACATAAAACTAAAATTTAATATACTATAAAAATAATAAACTACACCTATATTTCTAATATATGTTCTAAAAATGTAATCTCGTGTTAAATGAGAGAGTGAGGGATTAGGTATCCTCTTATAGGATGAAACCTCAAAATCATTACGTTTGAGAACACATATCCACAAATCTACTATTTGGGTAGTTATGATGGATTATTTCTTGATGTTAATACTTTTTATCTACAATATTATGAATGATATTTAATATCTTCAATATCACAACATACATGAGGAATATGAAGTGAATTAATTAATTCTGAATCTATGGGTGTAAATCCTTCCAGAATGTGGAACCCCGCCTCTTTATTTAAAAGTAAATCAGAAGAATAATAGTGAATATTAAAGAACCTAAATCTCAATTCTTAAATTCTAAATATCCTCTATCATCTAGTGATAAAATATTTTTATCATGCTACTATTATCATTAATGATAAAAACTCAATCCAAAACAAGATCAAAATTTCTTCTATATCACCCTTGCACGTCGTAATCACAAAGAAAATAATACCATTACAATCGAGCTATGATTCTCAATAAGATAAAAACTAATTTATTCAATTCCTCTTTTACTATGTGAATAAATTAAGAGGTGGTATCCATCCACTATATCAACCTCTTTATGTCCTCATCAGAAATAAATCCCTCATAGATCAATAGACTCTATTACTAAAACATTTAGATGGTCTTTCTTTATTATTCATCCTCTTTTTGATCAACCCATAAATAATTATATGGATTATCATACTATACTTCTCCAAATTTAACCACCCAATGTTATCAATCATTGAAAATTTATATAATTTATAAAAAGCAACTATAATGTAATGAGAAACATTTTCCCTAAATAAATATATGACATGACCTTAATTGGAATTGTATAAACTACATGAGGTGTGAACATCCTATAAGATGTGATATCCATATGAATCATTGGATTTAATATAGTTAAACTAATAATAATGGAGTAGATAGCACACTTTTATTATGCTTTTTTCAAAGTGTTTGGAACTCTATTGGATGGATAAAACAGTACAACTTATGATATACCCATAGAAAACTATATCTCGTAAAGACTCCTGCTGAGTGCATCTGACTTTTGTGATGGTAATATGACTATTATTCTCTTCATAGAGTCTTATTCCATTCATAGACTCTTATTACATTTTCAAAGTCTTATATAAAATAACTTATATATGATATATATTTGGATGAAGTAACATAATTTATCTGGTAAAATAGAGAGGATAAATATTTTGTTGAGAAAAATGATAATGAAAAAAAGAATGGTATTTTCAAAATAACATCGAAGGCGTGAAATTTAGGTCATCATGGGGGTATATTAACATAAAAATTAAGAGGAAAAATATATAGAGGATCTAGGGGTAAAATCTGGTGCATGTGAATTATTTTCTTTCCATGTAACATTTAAGAAATTTATATTTATGAACATTTATAAAAAAACCCTAGATAACAGAATGGTACTCCTATAAATTATTAAATACCAAATAGAATAAAATAGAGCATGTGAACATGGGTGTTCTTGTAGTCACTCTAACATCCATAAAGTCACCAGTTCATCAAATTATGGGTTTTATTTATAATTTAGTTTTTTCATAGAGTTCATTGCTACCATGGGATGAAAACAAGACTTTTTAGAAGAAATAGACCAGGAGTATAGTTGGTGCGTAGTTTGTTTAACCATTCTGATAATCATTTGAGGGTGGTGAAGGGGATGATAATGGAATTTTTTATGTTTTGAGTATGATTTCTCAAATCATTAATCACCCAAGGTTAACCATGTGTCTTGGGTTTTGAGGAAACAGTAGCTCCCAAATGGTTGTCACCTGGTTTTCCTAACCATGCAGCCAAACTATATAACTTTGTCTAGATTATTAAAAAGTGGTGTTTTACTATTTTACCCTGGTAATTTTTAAGGATTTTTCCTCATTTTAATCTTATATTGTGTATATCCTCACTCCTTGACTTGGAAGATTCTGCACTTTCATATTTAGTTTATTCTTCTTGGATCCATGGTGGTTTGGCTTGCGGTAAGCACCTTTATTCATGGGTTCTTACTCTTTTCCTCTTCATTCCTCTTATTCTTATATTTTCATAGAGATGTGTAAACACAATTGTTGGGGATGGATGAAACTAATATTTTAATTGGGTATTTGGGTTTTTTCTTATGACTTAGGTGTGTGATGCCTTCTCCTACCTATTTTGTATGGTTGTCATCGAAGGAGATGAGGTTGGAACCGAATCCATTGTATGTGTCTCTATTTAAGGGTTTTTTCCATAGTTTACCTTTAAATTATAATTTCATTATTTTTATGTTTGTTTAACTACAAAATAAATTATTTGAGGTTGATTTTTATCACATGTTTAATGTTTTTATGACATGGTTTGACAATTGGGTGTTTAAAGAGGCTTTTCCAAATGGGGGTGGTGTGTGTGCACCCCAAGTGTTTGATAAAATAGATCAAAGATGGATTATGTATTTAAATGGATTTATAAAATGGTTTTACATTTTCAGAATTTTATTTATAAAATTGTAATGTTAGTTTATAAAATTGGCTTGATGGTTTTTCATGTATGGAACTTGTTTATGATTACGTTGGTATGGAGTAGAACATGGATGAATAGGGGTGTGAGCGAGGGGTTATATGAGGGACCATAAGAGCCTTTGGGGAGGGAGACCATGAGATATTCCATTTGGTTTCCAAGGTATTGTGAGATACTTTTGTAGAAATACTATGAGATCTTCCATTTGTTTTCTAAGAGATAATGAAAGCTCTTCGAGTATAGGCCCAAGGAAGACTTTGAGAGCTTCTACTTTGTTTATCCGGCAAAAATTATTTAATTACACTCACTAACATCAGACCATTATGGTTATAGATCTAGGTTAAATAAATCATTTTATATTGTTTTATATGATTTTATTCATTTTACTAGTGTTTTGTTAGATTTGATGACTTTTTTATTCCCATTTCCATTTTTATGGTTGTATGATGATGTCATACTCACCTTTATTATGACTTGTTGGATATGATTATCTTGTGGTTCCATTTGGGCTTACTTATTTATTTGAGCTATATAATAAATTGATTTATAAAACTTGTTTTGTTTTAAAGAAAGGAAATCAAATGGATTTTGATGATTTTGAAAAATGAATGTTTTCAAAAAAAAATTAGTTTTGAAAATGAGATTTCAAATTAGTTTATTAGTTCACATTAGTAAAATAATTAAATGTATTCATGGTGGTATCCTACTGGGATTTGTTCCGCACACCCTATATATGCCTTTGGGCATATTTATATTTCCTTTTGCAGGGAATATGTAATGGAAAGGAAAACATATACCAAGGTGGTTCTTCTTGATTTCCTTTGTTTGATGTTTTATAGAGGATACATTTTCTCAAGGATTTTTCTCATGTTTAGTCATTTTGGGATTTTGGTATCCACTAGGATGTATGTGTTGGTATTTTGTGGGTTTATCCCCTTATATGGAGCATTCATCACTAACTTGAGATACTATTTATATATTTCCTATTATGGAATGTTTTTTTATGATGTATCCCATTATTTATTGAATCTTCCTGACTTTATTACATACTCTAGATGTTGTATTTTATTTTTTTGACTCTAATGATATTGGTGTGGTCATCCCATTTCATTGATGGGTTATACTTGTTTACCATGGTAAAAATTGTTCCCAAGAAATTATTGGTTATGCTCGATTATTGTCACCAGCATGTGGCAATGAGGAACACACTTCAGGCCATGTGACGGACTATTGATGGGTTGGGACGACCTAGGTTGGTTCATAAAAAAAAATAAGTATCAAATCATGTTTTTATTTGGGAGACTTAAGAGATTGTAATAGGTGGTGTATATCCAACTCTTCCTCATATCAAACCTTGAGTTTATAAGGGTGGTATGGAATTGTGCTTATGTTTTAAGATTAATTATGGGTTTTTTGTTGATATTTTAAGGTATTTCTCAAATTATGTTGAATCTTTGGGTGTTATTGGGAGTTGTTTTGTGTTTTGGGGGTGAAACAATGAGGTATGGAGGAGCTTCATGGTTTGTATGCATGGTTAGTAGTAGCTATGTGCATCTCATGTGGCTTTTTCTACTAGAACCAGTGACACTGAAATGATTGGCACATGGCTTTCCAAAATGTGTAGTTAGACCATGCATAATGGGAAATGATTAAAATGGTTGATGTTTATTCTTTTTTTTCATTTTGAGATTCTTTTTATGATAGTATTTCTTGTTTATACCCATTATGAGGGTTTATTTTGGTCATTTTGATGTGGTTTGATATTGAATTATGTTTTATTCAAGTTTATGTTATATGTATTGTAGAAAATTCCACCTAGAAGAACCTCATCCAGGCATAGAGAGGTTGTTGCGGAGAACACCCCACAAGAAAACCCTCCTCTTGATTTAGATTTGGTGGAGTAGATAATTCGTACAATCTAATCCATGGGTCAATTGGGTGTTCAATATCAAGAATGAATTGGGGGGAATGCTTAATAGTTTAAAAGGAAAAATACACCATTTTTCCATGGTGATGGGGGCCCTAATGAGCTTGAGAAGTGGTTAGATCATATTGAGTGTAACTTTGAGATTCTAATGACCCCTAAGACCTCTGAAGTAAAATTTTACACATACATTCTAGAAGGATTGACTAGAAAGTGGTGGTGGTATGTGGGGATTTAAATGAGGCATGAGGATCTCACATAGACCACAGTCAAGGTAGAATTTAATCAGTAATTCTACCTAATGATTTTGAGGGTGGTGAAGTCCCATGAGTTATTGAACTCAGATCAAGTAGATCATTTAGTGATGTATTGCGCCACATATTTTACTATTTTTAGTTTATGTATCTCTTTATATTATCATGAATGATTACCTTAAGGCTCAATGTTTTGAGATGGTCTTGAGGATAGAGATTAGGTCCATGATTATTCTTCTATGTCTACCAACATATTCAGAGGTGGTTGATAAAGTGGATATGGTATATTATAATTTGACTGGAAAGATAGATCTCATTGTTGTTCTTTCAATGGGAGGCATTTATAGTTATTTCTCAGAATAGGAGCGAAGGCGTGATGAGCCACAGTGGTGCAATGGAAAGAGTGTCCAATAGACATTAGGCACAACACATGTGGATTCAACATGGATTAAACCTATTATATGTTACCAGTTTGAGAAATGGGGATACACTATGCCTGATTTCCTAGGTAATCTAATGTAATTCCACTAATGTTGATATTTAAGGTATCTTTATTACTTCTATCAGGTTGTTTCATGGGGAAGAAATGTAGGTTCAATGTTTTCAAAGGCCTCTTAGGTTCATCTTAATGATTATAAGGGTTTGGGATATCATCCTTGATGAAAGGGGGATTATCATAAGGGGAAGAAGTCTTAGAGTGGGCCTGAGGTTGTCCATATGCATGTGGAAAATGTGGTGCTAGAGGATATGGATTTTGGGAAGGCTACCATGAGAGGTATGGTATTCATTTCTTCTTATATAGAATCAATTTTATTTGTCACAGGAGTGACCCATTCCATTATTTCACTTAAATTAGTTATTTAATTGGGTATTTAAGTAGATTTGATTCCATTTTTTATGGATTTTTTAACTCTGTTGGGTATGAATAATGATCTATATTTCAAGTTCCTATAGTTCCATGTTTTAATTGCTAATGTGGAAGTCATTTGGGATTTCCTTGTATTAGAACTATACAATTTTTACCTCATAATTGGAAGAGATTAGCTGACCAACTTCTTGTAACTACTCGACTATTATCCTCACAAGTTCCAATTTCTTATTCCTAATGGGAACAATCACGTATTTTGGGGTGAGTGAGATCTACAATCATGGAAGTAAAGACAAGTTATCTAAGAATTGGGTTTGATTTTGTGCCAGTTATCTAGGTTGTCCTTTGATGCTTTTGAGAATAGTTTTGTGAGTGGACTTCCAAAGACCATGGATAGGTATGAAAATGTGTTTCCTAATAATTTATAAGGATTTATTCCCCAACGATAGGTCAATTTATTATATATCTACTCCTCGGTTTAAACCCAATTTCCTTGCCATCTTGTCATATGGCTCCGTCTAAGCTGAAAGTTTAGCTAGAGGACTTTGAGGGTAAAGGATTTATCAAACCCAGTGTGTCACTAGGGGATTCTCCAATTATATTTTCATAGAATGTGGATGGAAGAATATAAATTTTCATATACTATCGTAATATTAAATAGGTGACTATGAATAATAAATACTTGTTCCCTAGAATTGATGACCTCTTTGATCAGCTTAGCAGAGACCATTGGTTTTCAAAGATTGACTGGAGAACTGGGTAACACCAATTGAGTTTTTGGGAATAGGATGTTCCAAATACTTCCATTTGATGTCAATATGGATCTTTTTAGGATTTGGTTATTCAATTTGCGCTTACAAATGATCTATTATTATTTATGTTATTGATGAGCTAGATATTCCATTGCTTTTTAGACTCCTTCATGTTCATTTTCATGGATGATATCATGATGTATTCTAAGAAAATAGAGGACCATGAAAAGCATATAGATTTTTTGGGGGTTTTTTAGGTTGCACCATTTATATTAAAATATTTACAAGTTCTAATTTTGGATTGAGGGGGTAACTGTTTTAGGGCATGTGATTTCTGAGGCAAGAGTTAAAGTAGATCTTGAGAAATTTCAAGCAGTCATGTATTGGGTCTATCCCATGAATGTGTTCAAGATCCATAAATTTCTAGGATTTTATGAGTATTATAAAAACAAATTGGGTCTTTGATAAGATATCTTCTCCCTTGATAGCCCTGAAAAATAAAGGGGTGAATTTTGAGTGGGATGAGAAGTGTATGTGTGATTTTTAGCTGATACAGGGTCATCTGACATCCTCACTTATTTTGACCCTTTTCAAGAATGGGAAGTATTATGTCATGTATTGTGATGATTTTGGTATGGGTTTGGGATTTTTTTATGCAATATGAAAATGTGGTGGCATATGAATCATATCAGTTACACCCACATAAGAAGAAGTATCCCACCCATGACCTGGAATTTCTTGTTTTGATTCATGCACTAATGATGTGGTGACATTACCTCTTTAGGGAACATTTTACAATGTATTCAGATCATAAAAGCATCGAGTATATTTTCAACCAGAGGTACATGAACCTCAAATATAGGTATTGGGTGTAATACCGTCATAATTTTGATTTTGATATTTCTTACACACCCAGGAATGGGAATGTGGTTGCTAACCTATTGATAAGGAATCTTCCAATACAGGTAGTTTGATTATCAGTGGATGAGTTGGGTCTAATGAGTCTATATTCTTATCTGAATTGTAGGTGTGGGAGGAAGAAGAAAAGGCATTATTATCTAGTATGCAACTTGCTTCCTCTCTCATATATTGGGTTAGGTGTGAGGAGGTATCTAACACAGAGTTCTAGTATATTTGTAGTTCTTGAAATAGTAGGGAGAACTTAGGTGGTTAATCTTTTCCTTCCAATTTTTCTCTCTTCTTTATGAGGTGGTCGGTTGTTCCTTTGAGCTTTAGGCAGGAGGTGATGCGTTAGGAACATCATTCCAGTGGTTCATACACCTCGAGGCAACCAAATATTTTTATATCTTGAGAGATGAATATTGGTGCCCCAATATGAGATGTTTAGTTTTTGATTTTGTTTCTATATGTTTGATCTTATATATAATCAAATCCAAACATCATATAATAGTTGACTTATTACAACCACTTCATATTCTATTAGGGATGTGGGATGATATCTCTATGGATTTAATGATCGGACTACTTCATAATCTAAGTGGGATATATTCAATATGGTTGATTGTCATTATTTTGATGGAATCAACAAACTTTATTCCCATAAGGGATTCATTTTAGGTTGAGGAGCTCATATTCCTATATGTTCGAGAGTTTTTTTGAATTTATACATTTCCCTCAATGATAGTTTCAAACTAGGATTCTCATTTTACTTTCTATTTCTAAAAGGGAGACCATGAGGATTTAGGAATCATGATGAGGTTGAGAACCACATATCTCCCACATATAGATGGTCAGTCTGAGAAGACCATCAAAACTCTAGATTATATGTTATGAGTGATTGAGATTGATTTCAGAGGTATGTAGAAAAGGCACCTTCTATTGGTTGAGTTTTCATATAATAATTGCTATCACTCCTCAATCATGATGGCCATATTTTATGTGTCGTATGGTAAGGAATTATAATCCCTATTGTGTTGAGATGAGGTGGGTGAGTGTTAATTGGTTGGATTGAGTCACATATAGGATATTATTGAGATAGACTAGCTAATTTGGAAAAGATTAGCGACAGATCAGAGTCACCAGAAGTCAAATTTTGATCATCTTCATCACCTGTTGGAGTTTTAGGTTGGTTATTAGGTGTTTCTTTAGGTATTAGTTTGACTAGGACATTATCACTTAGGAAAGAAGGAAAAAATAGAACCACGTTATGTCAGGCCATTTCATGTTATAAAAAATCATGGTATGTAATCTTATTAGTTGGAGTTTACAACATGGATAACATAAATCCATTATTTCCTCTACATTTTATAGATGAAGTGATACCATCTAGACCCATATCATGTGTTGGAGTAGGAATATTTAGAGATTGATCCTAATAACACTATTTTGGAGCATCATTTTTGTGTTTTGGATTTTAGAATAAGTTTCTCTAAGGTAAATAGATCTATTTGGTATGTGTGATCTAGAAGTGTGGTTGCAATAGCCACAAGAACTAGGAGTGGGAAGATTTTCTGAGGGAGTAGTAGCCTCTCCTAATTTATTCCAAGACATCCCAAGGACTTTCTGGGGGGGAAAGTTTCATGGTGGAGAGTTTGTTATAGATTATAGGTCATTGGTATGTCAAAGTTTTTGTTTTATTTATCATTTGGTTTGGAGTTGGAGTACCAAAGTGTTAGGGGCTTAAAATTTCTGTTCTTGGTAGAAATAGACTAGACACATGTTTGGAATATTGTTTATTTAACCATGTGACTAACCATGTGAGGGTGTTATAGAGGGTGACAATGGACTTTGAGTTTCCAGGTGTTAGGGGTTTAAAATTATAGTTCATAATAAAAATAGACAAGGTGAGTGGTGGTCAGGCAGTTTATTTAACAATGTGGCTAACCATGTGAGGGTTTTGTATAGGGTGATAGTTGGATTTTGCAATATTGAACATGGTTTTTCATGTCATGCATCTTCCAGGGGTATCCATATGGATTTGATTTTTTGGAGATAGTAGCTCACACATAGTTATCGCACGATTTGAAAAATCATACATCCAAAGCAAGTGACCTTGTCTATATCATTATAAAGTGTTCTTTTAACATTTTTTCCTTATAATTTTTAAGGATTTTAACCCTCATTTTCTTCTTCTTTCATGTAAATCCCCACTCCTTCACTTTTATGCTTCTCCCCTTTAATATTTGGTTAACTCTCCTTGGATCCAAGTTGGTTTCGCTTGAGGTAATCCCCTTTCTTCATTTTTTATTCTTCATTTCCATTTCCTTCTTATTTTTATTCAATTTTCATAAATATATGTAACCCTAGTTGGTAGGGGGATGAACCTCGGGTTTTAATGGGGGATTTGATTTTTTTTTGGATTAGGTGTGTGAGTCCTTCTCCTACAGGTTCTGGGCAGTTATCTTCAAAGGTGGAAAAGTTAGAACTGAACCTGAGGTAGGTGTATCTATTTAAGGGACTTTTTCATGCGTTACCTTTAAATTATGATTCATCTTTGGTTTATGTTTTTTAATTTCTAGTAAAATGATTTATGGTTGAAATGTATCCCATGTTTGATTTTTTTTGACTTGGTTTGGAAATTGGGTGTTTAAAGAGGGTTTTCCAAATGGGGGTGGCTTTTGTGCGCCCCAAGTGCTTTATAAAATAACCCAAAGATGTCTTATAGATTTAAATGTTTTTCTAAAATGGTTTTATAAAGGAGTTTTACTTTTGGGAATTTTTTTATAAAATTTTCATGTGTATTTGTGGAATTTTCTTGTGAAATGATTTTTCAAGTATGGAACTTATTTTTTATTATGTTGGAAAGGAGTAGAGCATGAGTTAACTAGGCTGTGAGAGAGAGGTTTTATTAGGGATCTTGAGATCCTTCAGGGAGGTCGAAAGTGAGATATTCCATTTAGTTTCCAAGGTACTATATAGAGCCTTTGGTAGGAAGACCATTAGAGAATCCATTCAATTACTGAGAGACCATGAGAGATCATTGAGATTGGGTCAAGGGAATATTGTGATAGATTTCTCATTGTTTAGTCCATTAGAATCATTTTTTTAGACTCACTCACATTAAACCCTTTTGGTTAAATACCTAGGTGTACTTACTCATTCTAGATTGGTTTATATGTTTTTACACATTTTACTAGTTCCATGTTTGATGTGATGACTTTATTATGCCCATCTCCATTTATATGGTTATATGATGATATTATGATAACCTTTATTAAGCCTTATTAGATTTGTAGAGATTTTGGTTCCATTTGGACTTGTTTCTTTATTTGAGACATGTTGGAAATTGGTTTGAAAATTTATTTTTTTTAAAAGAATCCAAATGGATTTCAAATACTTCTTCAAAGTGAAATGGTTTCAAAAAAATTAGTTTTAAAAATGATATTTCAAACTACTTTATTGTTTTTATTGGGTAAACGTCATAAATAGATTCATGGTGGTATCCTATTGGGCTTTATGGATTACACCTTATATTTTCATTTGGGTGTATGTAGATTTTGTTTGGCAGGGAAAATGTAAAGTAAAGGGAACCATGCACTTGGGTGGATATTCTTGATTTCTGAAATCTAGTGTTTTTTGGAGATGTGGTATC
The DNA here is from genome assembly GCA_963277665.1 of Viscum album. Taxonomy (NCBI): domain Eukaryota; kingdom Viridiplantae; phylum Streptophyta; class Magnoliopsida; order Santalales; family Viscaceae; genus Viscum; species Viscum album. The sequence goes on along the minus strand of CAUJRU010002447.1, from coordinate 39,579 downwards.
AGGTATTTGGATCATGTGGAGTCATTTTTGGATTTTGGTATTCGTTGGTATGTATGTATTTTTATTTTTGGGATTTGTCCCCTTAGTTTTAGTTTTTATATTTGAATAGAGATATCATGTATATATTTCCTATTATGGCATGTTATGTTTATGATGTATCCCATATTTTATGGTATTTTCTTGGATTTATTACATACTCTAGATGTTATATTTTATTTTTTTACTCTGATGATATTGATGTGGCCTTCCCATTTCATGGATGGGTCATTCCATTTTACCATGGGAAAAAACCATTCCCAAGAGATTATTGGTAACATCTGGTACTTGTCGCCAACACATGGTGACTGAAAATGTTCTTTGGGATATTTGATGGTCCATCTTGGGTGATCATTCAGGTCAACATATTTCATTTCATTATAGTCATAATTTATTAATGTTGAGGGAAACAACTGATCTCTCATAAGAAAGGAGAACTTGATTTTTTATTAATCAAAAGAATCATATCTGATTATCAAAGAGTAGGAGGAAGTTGACCTAGTTCTACTAAAAATATATAGTCAAATAAGAAGTATAAAATAAGAATAATCTAGTTCATTTACTAATATTTGTGATATACATTGTCTAAGAGGTGAGAAATATAAAATAAGAATAAGAGTTTAATTAAGCAGATGTGTATGAAACATAACTGAAAATATATTATTAGTCAAAGACCATGATGATTCAGTTGAGAAAAGAAAACAAATATATTCTATAGAATATATGGAAGTTATGTAATTTTTAGAGACTGGGGATCATGAAGTGCTTTAGAATATTGGAAGGAAGTTAATGACTCTACCGATGAAGAAGGAGATATGATTTTCTTTATGTAGTGACATCAAAATCTATGTGGCAGTATACTTCATTTGAGGAAGTTATTGTGAAATGGTAGCAGCCAGTATAAAGAACCCATAGAGTGTAATTTTTTCCCTTATATAATATAGTGAGATCTCACTTGTATAATAGGTGAGAGGTTATTGGTTAATCCCTACCCTAGCCCACTCTATTTTGATGATAAGATTATAGTGAAAAAAATCTATGACTCAGTGAAACCCAATCATAACGAGTATTAGGCTTCCCATATCAGGGCCTCACCTTAGAAAAACAGTGTGTTTTACTTTACTTCATTTCCAACATTACATGTGGTGTTTGTGATTAGGAATATAAAAAAAAATATTCATGTACATCATAATAGGTTGAAGGGGTTCAAATACCAAATGTAGTAAAAATATTACAAAATTAATTTGTTAGTTATTAAAATTTGATCCATGCTTTATTCACCCACCCTTTTAGGTGTATATTCCCATTCCTTAGGGGAATTTCAATTGGTATCATAGTGAATTTTCCCAATTATTGGAACAATTTTTTTGTCCTTGTTATTTTTACATGTGTATATATTAAGTGAAGATTTATATTTCTTACAAAAGAGCCTCATATGGATAATTTCTTCTATATCCATGTTAGTATAATATTGGATGTCTCAACTAAGATGTTTAGAAACTGGAAAAATAAATATACTAAGTAGTTGAGAAAAATATCAATAGTGGAAGAGGAGAAACTTCTATATTAAGGTAGTTCGAGCGGTGAATATTTTGTTAAATATATTAAAAATGAATCCTTGGAATAAACTACCTTATACTATAAATGATATGAGTTCAATGAATCACTCAGTGATTTCCATTCTAAAATTAAATATTATCTGAAGAATGTTAGTATTAAATTTCTCACAATCATATTTGGATACATGAAGGGACTATATAATGAAAATTCATAGCAATAATTGGATGCTAATTTAATAGAGGATGCATTCAATAAAAAGGAAAGTTATTATAACACCCTCACCATACATTTGAAAGCCAAGGATGAATCTATTTTACTTTCCAATTAAATATTTATTGAATTTATAAATAATTTAAAAGAATTTCTTATTATAATACTATATTTGGGAAGGTTATTATAGATGTGATCCATGTATTTCTTAAATTACACATAGTATCAATGAATGTTCAAGATTCATAATTGGAATTCAAAACCAAGAAAGTGAAAGAGTTGGATAATAATATATTAGAGGAAAGTCATATTAATAAGTTTTAGACTAGAAATATATATAAATAATGTAATTAAAGGATGAAATTAATTCAATAACAAAGGTATATTTTGAATATGGAATGTCATGAGTTGTATGTGAAATTGAGAAATCTTTAAATCACCAAAGAAGAATCATCATAAGAAACATGAATGATAAATGATCCAAAAAATATTTCTAAATGGAGTATTACTTATAAAAATAATCTTATTAGTGAAATGAAGATATAATAATCATATTATGATCAACCCACAACCATATCATGGAGAAATTTATCCTTTTTTCTTAATAAATTTTGTTTAACTAATTTTGTTTTGAATAATAGTTCAAGGCTTAAGTTAAAATATGAAAAAAATTGGATAGAGAAAAATACTAAGAAACCTTAATATGTGTTAAGTATAAATTTACGTGAGTGTGATGTGATCAAATCCCCAAATAAATAGTGAAATAGTGGTGAAACTACTCAAAAATATTGAGGTACTAAATCTAGACAGACGTGTATCTATAAGAAAAAGGACGAGTTTTTTAGCCATTATTGGTGTTTTTAGAGGATTAGATATAAGTTAATTGATTTTTTTATAATATTTAAGTACATAAAAGCTTAATAAGGCCTGAATCCAGGTTATAAAATATTAATTTAGGAATAAGCATGTTACGGAGATGAATATTTCATAAAAGTTTCAATATATTTTCATAAAAAAAAAGATTTTATTCACTCAATAATTTCAATGATTATTTTAATAAAAGTGGTATTTTTTATGAAGTATTTTGGTATGTAAAAAACCTACACAACTCTTGTGATAATTTTAAGATAAGAACACGATATAAAAGTTTGTATTTGAATAAATGAAACAAGCCTTCCTTGAGTAGTGAACAAAGAAAGAGAGATGAATCAATAATTACCAAGAATTTAAAGAAGAGAGTTGTGGTGAATGTCAAACTAGAGTAGAGATGATTCTATTATGGTTAGATAGGAAACATATTTTACCATTATAACATGGATATGAAAAAAAAGAAATAAGGGGAAATATAGATTCAATAATGTAAGAATCAATTTAATAAAGGGATAGCATAATTACTATAGTTGTTGACATCCAAGATAAACAATACATATTTCATGAGAGTTTTTCAAAAAGTGATAACTCAACTATTTCTAATTATTTTTGTGAATGGTGAAAGAAAATTGGATACATAGCTACTACATGCATGACATGGCTGACACAACAAGATATGTTATTAAAATCCAATTAGAAATCACTAGTTACTTATTGTTATAAAAGTGTTATTGTAAGAAAATAATCCACACCCAAGAAGAATGATGAAGAAACTTCAATGTAGTGATTGAAAATATAGTCATCCTATTTGTAAAATTGCTATGAAAATGGAGGACGAATAATGTAGTGAAGGATACTTTTTTCTAGATTAAAAAGGTTTATACTAGAAAATAAGAAATTTGAAGATAAAATGAAATACATTCTACCTAATGAAGAATAGATATGTAAAATCAAGGATAAATAAATCATGAAGTGTTATCAAACATGTGAAACTACAAATAAAATTGTTTCATGGTGGGAAAAAATGTATCAACCATGTTTCTCGCATTAATGAGATTATTTCAACTCACCTTATTTTTATCTTTTTATATTTGTAATTATTTTATAGGGAAATTAGCTAAAGAAAAAAATATTTCTAATTCAACGCTCTAGTTATTACATAGTTAGAAGAATAATCAATCATGGATAATATTTCAATTGTTATCAAATCACAATTGGTATCAAACATCTCAACTAGTATAACAAAATTCTTGTAGGATATTTCTTGAAGAAAAGTCATCCATGGTGATGAATTATTTGAGATCATCCCTTAAGGAGGATATTAGAAGACAATAATATAAAAGATTAATCAATTCATGATAAACCTATAATTCTAGATATCCCTAATAAAAAAAGAATAATTTCTGATTTTCACTCTTCCAGAACTATTTTTGTTTATTTTTAAATTTGATATCAAGTGGATTTAACTATCTAAAAATAATAAGGGAAAATCAACAAACACTTGAATGTTTTTTATATGATTAGAAAGCCTTTAACAACCCCTAATAATTTAAAGTTAGATTTGGTATCACATTGTGGTTTAAATATGGAAAAAAATATCTAAATTGATCAATATTTTTTTATACACTTGGTTAGACAAAGTAGAAATATATAGATTTGGTTTACTAATATAAAATTACAATGAAAAATTGGTTGTTATGATTCTCTCATGTTCTATTTATAGACTCCCTCAACTAGGAGTAGAAAAATGAAAAAGGAATAAAAAAGGGAGAAAATTGTATTTAAAGTTCCAAAGAGAAAAGGGAGGGAGAATTCTTTCCTGGAATAATTTATCTTATATTAAAGGAATATCAATAAGGGGTAGAAGACCTTATATAGACATTTAAATTTATTATCATTAAGGAGGATAGAAAACCCATTGAATTTAGAAATAAATTTGGTATTGAAAAATAATAAAAAGGGGGATATTAAATTACTCTTTGGATTATGGTTATATTTTTTTCAATGTAGTTTTTGAGGAAAATCGGTATGTGTTGAAGATAGGAAATGGAGTGAGATTCTACAGAAAGAACATAAAGATTCTTCCCATATAATTGGGTAAAGAAAACGTAAGAGGTGATATCCTTAAATTGCTAGATAGATAGATTTATGATATAATACATTAAATGTGAGGATTTTTTTAGATGATATAAATGTTAAAGACAGGTGATGAAGTAGGAGACATGATGTCAACAAACATTAAATAGAATAAACCTTTTGGCTTTTGAACAGGTACTAGATAGCTTGTATAATTATACATAAAATATTAAACCAGGTTCAATGCTTTGAAGGAAGTTGGGTGAATTGTGGAGAACCCATCCTAATATTATCAAGATTAAATGTTCCCCAAATTTGTTGTAAAATACACTTGGGTAATGGTTGGAGAAGTTTTATTTGAAGTTTGAAGTTAAGACTGAAATGAGATAAAAATGTTCCACTTGAAATACTATACTTAAATATTTTATATTTCTTCCAAGTACCTTGGAAATTAGATAAAAAAATTTAGAGTTATTTTTATAATCCCTAAAATTTATTTAATTAGTTATAATTTAATTTAAATAATTTGAGAAATCTTGGAGTTTCTTTAAAGAATCTCTAAATTGAATTAATGAATTTTGGATTTTGGATTTTACGTAAAGAAATTGATAATTTTGGGTTTCATATGTATTTTTTTAGTGATTCCATAAGAATTTGGAATTTAATTAATGTTTTTACCTATCTTTATAATACTTCGATAAATTTCATTATAATTTTTGTGGCTAGATATGGAAAAATTAACAAATATTTAATTTCATAAGACATTGAGTGAAGCGTGTATTACATGCTATGTGTATAAGACTCTGTAAAGGGCCCCAGACTTCGGCTGAGTGTGTCATCCATTTGAGATAGAAAAAAAATTAACAAAGTAAAAATTATACCCTTTCATTTAATACATTCATTAAAACATGTAAGTCTTAAATGATAACTTTATAAGACTTTGAGAAGCATGTAGGGCTTTAGATTTTGATGAATTTGATATCGTGTAAGAATTATCAATGTTTTTAATCCTTTTGTGCCTATATATAAAACATTTATGCTTTTTTGAGATTTTTCATGTATGAAATTTATGTGAGCTTGTATAACAAATTGATTTTGGGCCTGTGACTTTGAATTTATATTTAACATAATTCTTAAGTCTTGTATGAGTTTTTACTTAGTTGAGATATTATAAATTCTTAGATTTATAGGGACTTTATATGAATTATAAAGTCTTATGTGAATTTAAACATTTAGATGAAAATTAGTAAATTCTTGTAATTAGAGGGAACTTCATAATACTTACTTAGTCCTAAAATATGTGCGGATATTTTCAGAATACTAATTACTTAGAAGAAAGAAATTTTTGATGACACCTATGTTATTCTTTCATGTACAAAATTTCATGATGTTTTGCCTAGATATGATTAAATATGTGGTTTAAGGATAATAAAGGGAGATATGATGGAGGATATAATTATTCCATTATATTTTGATTTTAAAATGAGAATATTATAAAATTAATATTGGTCATCAAAAGAAGAAAATAAATCAAGAAATTCTTGATTTATTCCTTCATGATTTAAATGTCACAAACCCCTTTATGATTATAGTAGAATTAGAAGAAAATAATTTTGAGATTCTATTTTAAGATTATAGATTCCAGGTCGAATATGTATATGGTTTTATTGAATCTCTCACACTATAAATAAAATTTCCACACCACAACTTTTTCTCTTCAATATTTTTGTAAATATTTGAAGAATAATTTACTTTTTGGATTTAGATGTAGTATATTTTTAGATGAAATAAATTGCACCTTAATGTAGAATATAGCATAGATATATTTATATTAGTGAAATGATAAAGTAAATGAAGAAGGATATTTTTGTAATATCACTAAAAACATGAAAATGAAGTGATAGTGGGGGAAGACCCATGTTAAAAGTGAGAGGAAAAAGGATATAGTGGATTGAGGGGTTCAAGTTGGTGCATGAGATTTATTTTTATTATGCATAAATTCTATAAAATTTTAATTTATTTAATTTTTGGGAAATAACCCTAATAAAAGTGTTTTTCTCCTATAAAAAAGTAAAAACAAAGCAAAAAAATAGAGGAAATGAACCCAATTTTTCTTGCTGCCAATGTATGGTGGTGATAAGAGAAACATAAAATCTCTCAAATATGAAGATAAAATAATACTTTTCTACGAAATAAGAAACAAATATGAGAATCTAATATTAGGAGGATTCTAACATGGTTATACGGAACGTATCTAGTCAATGAATAAGTATAGAAGAAAAATAATGTAATAGGTGTATCAGTTCATGTGATAACCATTATCATAGATGTGAGAAAAATAAATAAGTATAGTTTAATAAGGACATTGTGCATGAATTATAACTGAAAATATATTGGTATTATAAGACATTGAATCTTTAGTTTAGTGATGCCAACAAAAAGATTTTGACAGAAGGTGTTAAATTTATAGAGACCGAGATTCATGAAATACTTTAGAATATTATAGGGTAGTTGATGAATTTTTCGATGTGTAAGGAGATTTAATATGTTGATCCAACGACATTCAGTGCTATATGGAGATCTATAACATTTGAGGAATTTATTGTGAATTGGAAGGAGCCAATATAAAGAACCCTCTGGAGAAGTAATTATTCACTTATATAATATAATGAGTACTCACCTATGTAATATAGGGGGAGGGTATAATATTATCCCTGATCCAAACCATTGTATCTAATGAAAAGATTATAGTGGGAAAATTTATGACTTGGTGAAACATGATCACATAAATGAGTAGGTTTTCCACATCATATTCAAGCCTTGTAAAAACAACCCCACATCCCATAAAAAATAATAATATACATGGATTTCATATGATACAAAATAAAATCTCTAATAAAAAATAATAAGAATAAAAAAACACCAATGAGAAGTGACCCTAACACTATCCTATCATCACACCATGAGCAAGTAATTTTCAACTCTCTGTAAAACAGTATACTTTAAATAGATATAAATAATATATATTAATAGGGGTGATAATACATGTATACTCAATAGATATATCTCTAGAAATTATTATACTAATATAGAATAAATATACTAAATTATCAATTAATAAACATAAAAACTGACTCATTTCACATTCTAGGTCAACTATAACCCATTCCATCAAGGGATAACTCTCTAAAACCATATAAAATATACCTATAAACAAAAAATCATGAAAATATTTCAAGTGTGCAGTATCTATTTTCCCACTAATCTACTCAAACTAATGTCCCATATGCATACATCCTTGCTCTCATATCCCTTTATATATCTACAAAAAATAATTGAAATAAATATCTTCATGTTATATAGAAAAACTATAACCTCATACCATAAACTCATTCCAAAAAAAAACCAAACACATTCCATAACCATTTCCACACCAACATAACCTAGCCATGACCAAAAATAAGATCGATATAGGGGATCAGTTAGCTATAGATATCACCATCATCCAAGATGTTAAGAATTTACTTAATTCTCAAGACCTTATATGGGAATTGACCTGGTTACCTGACTCAAATGGTAGTGTACAAGAAATAATAAAACATAAAATTATATATAATAACCCATAATCCCAACATATGTACTATAAACATCTAACAACTATTACAAACACCCCCTTCCCCATATTTCAACTGTCTCACAATAACTTTTTTGACCTAAAACCAAACAATGAAATAACACCACAACCACACAAAATAATAAAATTATCACTTTAATCCTTTTATTTTATATTTCAATTCTTATTCAACCTTATTTAACACTAAAAACATTAATTAACTTTGGTTAGTCACATTTAAAATTATTTCCAATAAGTTCCCATAATTCCACTAACAACATCCACATAATTTATCTTTTAGATTAATTAATTTCTTATAATTTATTTACCAAATTATATTTATATTCTATGATTTTAAGTAAATTAGTCATTTATGTATTCAAAATAAATTCATTTTTATTCCATGTTATTCAATTCATTCATTAGATTCTTCATGTTTTTTTTTGGGAAACTATGACACCAAATTCAAACCATCATCATTATACCACCACATTAAAAAAACCACCAAACCTCCTGCAATACTACAATCATATTGAAATATCAAACTCCAACACATTATTCAAGATTACAATACTATAAGAAAAAACAACACAATAGCCCATTTTTTTATTCCTTATCAGGTTATCATTTATTTAAATATATAGACACCACAAATGATTTTAATGATATATTGATCGATAAGAAAATAATAATAATAAATAAAATAAGAAAAATTACATCGATCCACTTACCTTCTAGGTTCAATTTAATTGTTATTATTTAATTTGTAAAATCTAATCTTATTAATCAAATATAAACTAAATCATGTTAAAACCCCACCAATAATGGTCAATTAAAAAGGGAAATTTGAATTTCCCACCTTAATTCAAATTTTGAACCATTATTTTCTCAAAATGATTATACATGGTCTCTTAAAACCAAAATTCACCAAACGATTCTCAAAAAACCCTATAATCCACCCACCATAATTAGTCCTATGTCATATTCACACATTGTTTGAAACCATAAGATCTTGATATAGAAAAAACTTGAGAATAAATGAAAAAAATAGTATATTTTATCTTAAATACTCGATTTTATGATATTAGGGACTCAAATATCCACCAAGTATTGTTATAAAAAAGGATAATAATTATATCCTCATAGGGTTTAAACATAGATGAGATAACTAAACCACAGAGAGATATTTCCCAAATTTATATTTAAATCCTGGGTAGACTAAACCACATTTTGGTGGCATAAACCTTTTTGTGACTTATCTTAGTCAATGGTTATTTTAAAACCATGGTACCTTGAAATTTTAAACATAAAAATATATTCCAAACTTTTCCTTTCATAAAAAAATGGGTTTGATTAAACCATGATCTAGCCATTAAAACTACAATGTTTTTTCCTCTAGCCTCATATGATCCTTAATAACACCATGATATTTTTTACCATAAACCATTTAATTTATTCACCATGATGAAAACTAAAACATTTATAGATCCCCATTTATAATATAATCTCCACTAAAAATATCAAAATCATTCCTTAAAAATAATTCATTTGGATAGACCAATCATTGTTTACAAACCATGAAAAATTCATTTCCTCTGATAAATAAATAAAAATACTACAACATTTTCCCCAAAAAACCCTCACCACTAAAAATGCTGATATACAAAACCATATACAAATTGAAAACCATGATGAATTCAAAAAACACCACCATGAATGGGTTTCCTTCAAAACTAAATATATTTTCTCAACATCAAAAATTTCCCTCTAAAATATCTTCAACTATCTTCATGGCTTTATAAAAAAAAATTGTGAACCAAAAAAAGTTAAGCCTATATGTATTCCCACTCATCCTCACATTGGGGCATCTCTAAATAATACACACACAAAATTAAATGTTTTGCCTAAAAACTATTAACTCTATGAAAAATCAATCTACATATGTTTCATTACACTCCCTCAAAGTAAAATGATATCCTCTATTTAAAGAAAAATATTCAATTGATCCCCAAATTTTCTATTTGTGAGCTACTAAAAATATAGTTTTAACTCAGGCATTGAAGGTTAATATTCAAATCTTGATATGATTTATAAACTAGACATTTTAATTACTATAAATTCATAAAATAACCTTTTGTATCTAAAAACTAAGATAAATCCTCAACTATATTGGTATAGGATTTCCAAGAACATTATGCATGGTGTACATGAGAATCTACCCATGAAAGGGTTACACTTTTGAATAATCTATCATGTTTTCACCCATATAGGTTTAACATTATCACCACTTTAATAATTTCCAATCTTCCTGAATTATGTTATAAAGTTAAATTTTTTAGACATGATCCATACTCTTTATTACCTAAATGACTAGTTTCATGAGCCACTCTCTAGATACAAAATAGAAAAAAAAATATCACCATTTAAGGTTAAAGGAAACCTCTCATTATAACACTCTCACTTTAATGGACATTACACATGGATCTTACATAGAAAAAACCAACGCATTAGTCTAAAAATAAAATTTATCATATAAAGGTATGTGTTTGAAATATAACTCAAAAATTCAGAACCATCGACCACTAAAGCATGGTACTCACATTAAGGTTTCCAAAAACCTCTAATTTATTCACAAAAAAACACCTATAAGTGCCCCATATTTCTAGAACCGTGGAACTCCTTTGGTTATCTATTACATAGAGATCATAAATTCCCAATCCTTACGTATATAAATAAATCGAAATGACACTTTCCTTTTGTAAGAAGAGTCTTTCATCCATATTTCTTGTTAGAACAATTTTTGGTATACTAAAGATTACCATAAAGCTTTTAATTCTATATAACAATCATCTACTTTCCATGTCATCAAGAGGTAAAGAAACATTATCCCCAACTTTTAAAACCTTTTTAACCCCTTAGGAATGTGTTAAATAAAAATGGAAGCATATGTTCTCACAATGGACCATAAAGTCCTTTATCAAAATATAGAAAATGCATGAATTCATTCAATTTGAAGGATGATACATTGTAAAATTTTCTTTTAAACCCAATAGTGTACTCTTTCTTTGATCACTCAATAAATTGAATCTCCATCACTATTCAAACTTCTCTAGGTTATTATCTCTAGAAAAAACCCCTCATATAATAGAGAGAGGAAATACATCAATGATGGTATCTCGTTATCTATTCTCCAATTCAATGTATTCTATATTTCATACACCTAATCCTTTTGTTTAGAGACACCAAAGCCCACATGAAATCATAATGGTGTACCTATCTATTCAAAAGAAAATTGAATTTATTGTATCCAATTTTCTGAATCCTCCTCCTCCAATGCCCCGAAGGCCTTCATTTTTTAATGATTTTGACAATCCACCTTTCATGGGGTGAGGTGGAACCCTTACAAGGCCCGTAGAAGTAAGTATTACATGTCCCATAGGCCTTAGAGGAAATCATTTCCCGTAGGCTTCAAACATTACATACAACCCAAACTAATCACTTGGAACTGCTCCAGCCCAGCATCTTCATTGTGAAATCAGTTGTACACCTTCGTATGGCTGTTCAGCTAGGCTTTCCCATGCATGCACAGGATTTCCCCGATGCCAAGTGTCATACCCTCTCATTCTTGCAATCTTTCTAGCTTCTACTATGGTTAAAGCTCCTTGCTCCTCCTCCTTATGAAGCTTGTTCCTTGTAGGTTGTCTGGTTTTCATCTCCACTTAATGTGGCCCGAAGGCCTTGAGGTGGCCCGAAGGCCTTGCTGACCCAAAGGCCTGGTTGGGCCGAAGGCCTTAATGGACTCAGGGACCAAATCGGTGGCCCGAAGGCCCAAACAGAGGAATATTCACGGCTTCTACAGTGTCAAACAATGTCTGCTATAGTTCTGCATAGTTCCTGCTACAGTATCTACTATAGTACTGCTACAGTACCTGTACCCCAAAAATTAGCCTCCAATTATCAGAATCCTGATATCCCAATCCACTACCAAATGTTGGGTAGAATAATTCCAAAAACATATTGATGAAGTAACCTACCACTGATACTCCTTTCCTGAATGATTGATTGAAAGTATAAAAGAATCAATGAATACTTTACATAAATTGTGCATCCTATAGTTCACCATCCCTTAAAAATATATCTAATATCGATTATCCATTATCAATAGACCAAAACCACTTAACTATCATCCTACAAGATATTTTTTACCCATCAGATGACCTTTTTATAATATTAAATCATTATTAAAAAATTTCATTTAAACAATTAAAATCTAAAATAATCACCCCATAACACAAGTAAAAAGGTAATTATTTTATAAAAATAATTATACAAGTTTCCTCTATCTCTATAAGTAATTTTGAACAAAAAATACTCTTTGAAAGTAATTAGAACACAATAAACTTATGTTCCTATCCTAGAGTTCTATGAATTTTAATCCATAATAAATGTATACACATATACTAGATCTTTACCAACTTGATTGATTTCATTATAATACATTGAACATATTTCCTAGTATTTCTCTCAAGATCAACCATGTTAGGTAATATACATTAATACACATCACACACCCACTATATCTTATGAAAACCATCTATGATTTCAGCCCATATAAACTCATGGAAATCCAAATAACTAGACTAACCTCTACCTTAGGAGATCTTGAACTAATATACATAATGATATTACCACCATACTAGAAATTATGATATATCACAACATAAATATACATGAATCCATGCTAGAATGTTATTTCACTCATCTCACACCACCTTGAGACACATCTGAAACCAAAGAACCCATTTTAGTGATCTAACGCATATAGAGGTATTCTTATACCTACACTAGCTACTATTGGGTAATTTCTATCACATAAATATTCTTATAACAAAATAAATATCAATATTATGTAATTAATATCACACAAATCATCACAATCGAGGTGAAATAATTAATGTTCCACCCATAAGTTATTCAAGAAAACCAAAAATAAGATATTCTTGATATATTAATTAACTAAAACTCGTTCTTAAATGTATTTCTAAAAAACCTTTTTTCAAAACAATTTTATAAAAAAGATTCAAAGTATAGTTTTTCCTTGTCACAAATAGTTGTACACAAGTAATATAATATAATGTTTCAAGAGTGAAACATGTACACACACTTGTTTCCACCCTGGGACAAGAGTAAATCAATAAACTATGACTCTCAATAGAATACTTCTTGAAATAATAAAAAATAATATATAAAATAAAAAATAATGATCATATTTCTATAGTAACTTAGACTTTCACTATACGAGTGTTATCTATAAAAGATTGAATTTTATTCTATGTCCGAACTAACCAATATTCTTATATTATGTTCCAAATTAGTATAATGAATGAAAAAAATTCAATACCATTTTGATAACATCTCGACATAGAAAATATCCACTAGACCAAACTAGAATTTCATATAAACTCAAGCATGTTATCCAATATACTGGAGGATATAATGGAGATGGCTCCATTTTCTCCTAGTGATCTCTCCCTCTAGGGTTATTCTTTGGTTTAAAAGTAATGTATTTCTTCAGACATTATTCTCAAATCGTTTCAATCTTTCCTCATTTGTTTTGGAATTTCTATTTCTCCTAGGGGTATTTACCTCTTAGGATTTCCCCTTTTTTACTTTAGGATCCATTTTTTGGGTGTTCATGAATTTATCTAATTTTGCAATGGCATTTCTTGACATGATCCCATCGTCCTTTGACCGTTCAACCTCAATATGTGGTTTTTTCTTCAATGTGAACCCCAAAACTGGAGTGTAGGAGTCCCTCTTTTTTTCTTTTAATTGATCTTCTCAGTTATCCTTTTCTATATCATGTTTGGCACATTCTCATCCCAAAGTGTCAGAGAGTGCCACTCTTTGGCTAGTAACGGTGTGGTGTGATATAAATCGGGGGGATTCATTCCTATTTTTCTTTTCACTACCTAATTTTGGAAGGAATTTACCTCAAGTTTTTGTTTCATTACTAGTATTTGGTTTGGTGATATTGGATGTGGATGTCTTCAGTTTATATTCTCCTCTAGATGGTGTTTTTTTGTGCAGTCTATGCTCTGGTCAGCAGGTCTAAGTGTCTTGATTCAATGCTCCAGTATTTTGGTGGTGGTGGTGGTGGTTTCAATTCCCCAGTCGGCCTAATTTATTTCACACAATGTGTATGAGGGTGGTGTATTCCCCTTGGTTGGTGGAGATCTCATTTTTTCTAGTTTGGTGTGTTTGTGCTGGGTTGATCTCATTGGTGATACAGGTTTGGTGGTTTTTTGGTTTTAATCCTCAAAAAAATAGCTGTGTTCAATGATGGAGTTTTTTATTCTGAAGTGGAATTGTCCCCCTTGCTATCACCTCTGCTCTTCGAGCTTGGTCCAATATGCATGACCCCATCTTGGTTTTGTGTGTTGGTTTCTTTAGTGTGGTTTGGTAATGTGGCGGTGGGAATGGTGGTGGTGCAGTCTTATTCGGCTAGTGTTTCTTAGTTGGTTCAGTTTTACTTTGAGTGTTTTATTCATAGATAATGAATTTTTCTTATAAGATTTTAGATCTGGTTTTTTCTGGTGATGGTTTATCAATGGTTCTTGGACCACATCTAGTTCATGGTAGAGTTGTTGGTTTGGTTTGACAGTGGATCTTGTTAACAGTGGTTGGTATTGCTCGTTTTGGTGATTGATGATGATTCCCATGATTGTTCGGTTCAAGGTGGAAACAAACAGTGTAGGAAGTATGTGAGGATGGTTTTTAGCGATGAAGAAAATTGATAATTCCAACTTAGCTTGACCTAAGTTAATGCTTCTCCTCTAGGCATACATCTCGAGGTGGTCTGATGATGTAGGTTTTTTTTATTTTTATTTTTGTTTGATATGATTTTCACAGAGGGAAGTTTAAATTTTGAATTTTTAATTGGGTTTTTTGTTGTATTAGGTTTATTGTTTCGTGTTTTTACCAATTCTCACTTAACCATATAAAAGTGATTATTCTGAAAATCAAAAAAAAATCAGTTTGGAGTAGAGGCTACAAACAAGTGACTTGGGTCAATAATAAGTCATTTTGAGAATATACACTTAATATAATATTTTATAATAATTGATAAATGAAAATAAAATATGTAAATGATATAAATTTCAAAAAAAACATGAAATTAAAGAAAAATTATTACCATAATAAATAAAAGACACCATGTTATAATAAAATAAACACATAATACAACATGAAATTTGTATATATAAAAGAATATTTCTCGATGGGATGAACTTATATAGAATATATAAAAATAATGAACAATAAAAATATCTTCCATAAAATAAATATACAATTCCTTGATGTAGTTACCTCAACACTATTAAGCTACTCCAACTCTATACATGTACTAGGTTTTCCCTAACTTTTATGAAAAACATAGGGATTTCATTTCCATGGAGGTGCACATGTAGGGTGTAAGTACACAACATAGTAAGCCACCACCAATGAGATCCCTAATATGATCCATTATATATGATTTCATGCATGGTTTAATATAAAATTTATAATACACATCACAAAAAAATCATGTTGATTCATCACATTATACAAAAAATGCCATTTAATGACAACAGTTTTGGTATTATGTTATAGTTTAAATCACCTCTAAATAGTCCATGACGTTTCTATGAAATTATCAAATATACCAGTGTCAGGTATTATCTTGTGATTCTTTTAAAACATTGATGAGAATCATTTCACAGTGGTTTTTAGCATTAGTTTTCATTTCTAAATTTTTAATAAACTATTTTAAAAAATATTTTATGGGATCTTTTTATTATTGTTTTAAATATATTTTCTTTATATTTATTTATATATTATTTACTAGAAGTGATCAATAAAATTATGTATATATGTGTGTAGGTTGATATTTGAACATCATATCTCTTTGTTATTCTAAAAATCATTTACCACTCCTCCATCACTTTATATAGTTACTAAACAGACTTTATTATAGTTATATATAGAAAAATAAATACATTTAGATGCATATATATGGTTATATATATATTCATTTTTTTAAAAGGTGGGGGAAATCTCCTGTATTGAAAGAAAAAGAAAAAAAAATGTATAAGAAGGGGTCAAACCAGGAAAGGCTACCCTCATCAGTGAATGATCAAAGACCTGATTTCCCTCTAATCATGATTCTTATCTTGAGTTCCCCCTCGCATAAGGAATTAAAATAAACTGATTAGCATCTAAATATACACCCAAGACCTCTATGGTAACATCCACTTATCTATGTTTTCCCTTTTTTAAGAGGCCATCAATTTCGGTACTATCTGAGTGAGTACCAGCATTAGATTTGGATTCCCCCTTCTCAAATGAGGCATCCTCGATGCCACCCATTGTGGGGGTCTTCATATCCTTTGTATATTTTGATCGATATTGAAGGATTTCATTTTGATCATGAAAAATTCCTTTATTATGTGAATAAATCACTCCAAATAGGTTTCAATTTATAACCTATACATTATTTGGAGAACCCAATTCTTGTCCAATGTCAATAGGATGTGTGGTTGAGTCATCTATTCCTGCTACTTCAACCCACCTAGGTTTAGAAAGAGTTATGGCCTTTCTAAAAGGAACTATCTGAAAGCCTTATTAATCCAATAAAATCATGTATTAAGGCTTATTCATGACAATCAGATAACAATATCTATGAACCACTATTCTACTTATGGATTTAGTAGATATATCATTGCCTTTATGATGAATTATAAAAGCATCTGAGACTTGTACCTCAAGTGATACTTGAGAATTGGGTACCAAGTAATCACTACCAAGGTATGGTGGTCTCTTATCACTCACATACTCCTTCATAAACTCCAATTCAGTATTATACTGAGCACCATATTGAATAATGTTCATTTCCTTCTTATTTTTAAACATCACAGGATAATCAATATTCAATTTATTATTACCTTTATCATTTCTTAAAGTAGTCATATGTTCCTACATAATCTGATGGTTAACCATATCCTATATATAAATTTTTTTGATATTATGATCATTCATACTATTCATATTAAAACCTCCATGCACTGCTTTCTAGTCAATGTCCTCCCTTGATAGAGGGGAAATGTTAATGAGCTCTTTGGATGAGTCTTCCTTCAAAGTATAGGCCACCAAAGGATCCTACACAAATCCAAAAAATGTTTTTTTATTCATAATAGTACATCCAGGGTCAGGGAATTCTTTACCTCCCCTATAGTTATAACGACCCATAATTTATATACATTGTTATTATTTTAGAATTGAAGCACACTTATTACAACATAAAACAAAACCAAGAAAGGACCGTATAGGTATAGTGTCTTTAGAAACTGGGAAACATAAACAACTGGTTCATAAAGCATCTACTTTGCCTCCCATTTATTTCATCATATCTAGAGTCCCTTTTTGGCATATTCTACTTAATAACCTTATTCCTGACCTGGGGAAATAAAACATACAAAAGGGTGAGCTCAAATGCTCAGTAAGGGTAAACAAAAGAAATATCAATCACATCATATACATAAGAACATAACATTTGGAAATCTTAACCTGCAAAAGAGATCATAATATCATAACATGGGAAAAATCATAGAAGTGAAATGTAATCCCAATAATAATAATTTAAAAAATGAAACATTGTGGCATACACAAATAATCAAAGAGAATCATTTCTTATTAGTCAAGACTCATTGCCAAGACTATCTTAGTGGACAAAGTCCATTTCTGAACCGAGTCACCCTCGTTTAGTCCTGTTTCACTGAACTGGTATAACCTACCATTCCAGCCATGTCTATCTCATGAGATATAAAATCTTTACCCAATTCATTGGAGGGAGATATAGGTTCCACCCATCTCATAGTGATAGCATTCTTACGTGTGCCACAAAATCAAAAATCATACATCATTGCATAACCCATGTAGTGAAGATGGGATTCTTAAACAACATGACCTCATAAAACAATTCATATAAGATAAAGGAATTCATAAAAATGTTTCCATCACAACATAATAAAATCCATGTAATAATAGGGATAGAAACAGAACCCTATATTATCTTATATGGAAAATAATTTTGATAAAACACTTGAACTCCATTCTTGAGGAAAATATCCTTTTTTACTTCAAAAACACTTTTCCTTTCTTAACATGTCTTACAATTCTAAACTAAAAGGAGTTGATTAAAAATAAAATTCAAATCTTTTAAAGGAAGCTTCTTGGAAATAATTTTTTAAAATTCCATTCATTCCGTATAAGTTAAAAAACATTTTTCTTTTACTTTTGTCGAAAAAGTCAAAAAAAATACCTCATACGAAAAACGACAAAAGATTCCTTTCATATATTTTACTAAAAACTCACCAAAGGGTAAAAAAGGATTTAAAAAATTGTAGATGAATGTAAATAATATTACATATTGAGTAAACATGGATGTGGATGATAAAATACACCCCAGTAAATTTCAAAGTATAAACAATCTAGGATAAAAATGCGATTGTGATATTTCTCTTACCTTTGGTCTGATATGCTATGTACGTGTCCGAAACTCCTGTATAATGATTTAAATAATGTTATTGACTTATTAAAGAATCATATATATTTTTATGATATCATATATGGTCATATTATTAGCTTATTATTAGTAATATTTCATTACTACTTGTTATTCAGGTGTTTATTACTTTTTGTTCCTATGGGCGTTTTGTCGAATAAATTCTTATTCTTCTCTTTAGGTTATAGATACCACATTTCCATAATAGTATTAGTGTAATATATATCATATTAATTCATTAAATTAATTTATATAATAATTATGAAATGAAGATCATGTAGAACGAGTCACATCACATTGTGGAGACGGTATTCCGTACGTACGCACGAGTGAGGATATCATTCCTATGATCGTGGAATTGTATTAGAGTGTATGTATACTATTTCAGAATCAATATCACTTTATAATAGCCATATATAGTCATCATTTACACAATTATACCCATCCAAGTAAGGTGGTGGTGGAAAATAGCTTACACCACGGCGTGGAGACGGTATTCCATACGTACGCACGTGCGGTGATTTATATTTCCGTAGGATGGATAGATGGTGAAATAGGGTTGTTTCATACTTATAATTACATATTAGTATATGAGTGATACTGATTTTATTACTTTATAATGAAATAACTAAATAAGAAGAAGTGGAATAAGAAATAAAGATGAAAGAATCGGTAACGGACAGTACCTCTTCTTTGAAGTGCTTCTTTGAGACCTTCTTTTAGGGCACTAAAATAGGTCTTTGAAGAAGACCAGAACCTATAGGATGTCTCTAGGGAAGTGTAGAGGAGAAAGTGGCATGGGTCGGCCGAGCTTGAATACTCAAAGTGGTGTGAGGAAGAGGAGGAGGATGTGCCCTTTTATAAGGGAGGAGAGGGGCACCTTTGGCATAACTAAAAATATTATTTTATTATAAAGTCACGTTAGGTTTTAAATAGCTCCAAATTGAGTTATTTAAAAGATAATGTGGGGATGGGTCGAAATCCTCTCATCCAATAGGATTTAAACAAGTTTAGAAAATTATATTAACCTTATCTTTTAGTTTTAACTCTTAGTTAATTATATTGACATTTACCAAGTCACTTTGTATTTTTATATTTTATTGTTAATAAACTTACCATATACATCCAAGAGACCCCCAAGTTGTGTTTTATTAATATATATAACCTTATCTAAGTCATTTGGCTGAACCGTAGATTTTTTAGAATAAAATAACAATTAATAATCTAATATTTGTTTTAAAAACTATTTCATGTCACTCTTGACACCATTCAATAGTTTATTTTTTTGAAACTCATAACAGAATGATTACTTCAACCTAAGTTAATTAAATAAATCCCAACATGTCATATTAACCTAGAATATTATTTTAATTCATAAAAAGTCTTAAATTATACTTATTTATGTATTTATAATATCAATTATTATAATTTTTCACTATTATGGTAATTACTGCATCATCATTGTGTCATATATAAATTAACTTATATAATGTCTAAAAATTACAATTAAAATACCATTATGTAGGAAATATTTTTATATTTCTAATGAATATTTATAGTCGAATTTATCTTATGTATAACCCCATATTAAAAATGATTTACTTATTAAACATTGATTTTAACTATTTTAACCCTTCTTTAAATAAATTAATAATAAATGTCCTAATCTAATCCAAGTGGGCCTAAATGGTCATATTTTATTCCTAAGTTTGTTTTTGGTCGAATTAAACTTCTCCAATAGAATTAGGACATGTGTTAGGATAATAATAATATCATTTTTACCCTTAATTACCATATTTTCTTTTAACCGTGGTAAAAAAAAGTAAAAAGTTACTATTCACCAAAAAATTATTTTCATCTCATTGAACCACAATTTACTTGCTGACATCAACCGTGTCTCTCGGATTTTCGAAATTCCACTCACAGAAGCGGTAAAATTAAGTTTTATGAAAAATTCAGTTTTTTTAACTACCACTTAGTGGTTTCACTATTCATCAAAAATTGAATGTTTTCAGAAAAATACCAAAATTTCACCCTAGGCTAATTTCGATATTACGAATCCAAAAATTAAGTCCATTTTGAAAAATAAAATTTATAAAATTTCAAAAAGTGGTTATTACTCTTCATAACGGCTAGTTTTAATAATATTTTAATAGTATATCGTAGTTTAGTGAAACTCGGTATTGCGTACGATGCAAGCTATCGGGGATGATCATGATTTCGTGTAAAGAAATCCAATAAGTTGTTGTATGTAGAAAAGGATTCCTTTGATGATATATATAACATAAATGTCTCGGGTTTTACATTCTACCCCCCTTAAAATGAATTTCGCCCTCGAAATTCGTCACTTTGTAACAAACAGATGAGGATACCTCTCCCTCATCATATCCTCAAGCTCCCATGTAGATTCTTCTAATTGGTGGTTCCTCCATAACACTTTCACCAATCAAGTGGTCTTGTTTTGTAGGACATTTTCACTACGATCCAGAATCTCTATCGGTTGTTCATCATAAGAAATATCTTGCTCTAGCGGTACAACTTTTGAGCTGAGTACATTTCAAGGATCAGGTATGTACTTTCTCAGGAGAGATAATGGAACACATCGTGAACTTGAGAGAGATTCGGTGGAAGCGCCAATCAGTAAGCTACCTTCCCAACACGATCCATTATTTCGAAAGGACCGATATATCTAGGGCTCAACTTCCCCTTCTTTCCAAATCTCATAACCCTATTCCAGGGAGATATTCGTAAGAACACTTTATCACCCACTTCAAACTCTAGGTCTTTTCATCGGTTGTCGGAATAATTTTTCTATTGACTCTGAGCTACTCTTCTGTGTAGTAGAATAGATCTGACCTTTTCTTCCATTTCATCAATGAGATCGGGTCCTAATAGATTTCATTCCCCAACTTCATCCCAGCAAGTTGGAGTCCTACATTTCTTTCTATAGAGAGCTTCATAAGGAGCCATCTTAATTCTGGAGTGAAAGCTATTATTATAAGAAAATTCCACCAAATGTAGGTGTTGATCCCAACCACCTTTGAAATCCATAGAGTAAGCTCTCAACATAACTTCTAGAGTTTGAATTGTTCTCTCAGACTGATCGTCTGTCTGAGGATGATAAGCAGTGCTAAAACTCAACTCTGTATCCAGAGTATGCTGAAGACTTCGCCAGAACATTGAGGTAAATCTAGGATCCCGATCAGAAATAATAGAAAGTGGTAAATCATGTAGTCTTACCACTTCCTTTACATATATCCTGGAAAGCTGATCCAGAGAGAAATCATCCCTAATAGCAATGAAGTGTATAGACTTTGTAAGACAATCAACTATGACCCAGATAGCATTATTGCCTTTGGATGTTTTAGGAAGTCCTGTGAAAAAGTCCATAGTGATGTTTTCCCATTTCCATTCGGGTATGGGTAATGGTTGTAACATCCCCTTAGACTTATGTCTCTCAGCTTTAACTTGTTGACAGACCAAGCATCGAGAGACATATTCAGCAACATCTCTTTTCATGCCATCCCACCAGAAGTACTCTTTCAGGTCCCTATAGATCATCGTGCTTCCAGGATGAATACATAATGAAGAACTATGAGCCTCATCCAGCAGCTCCTTCTTTAATTTTGGGATGGGAGGAACACAAACCCTATTCCTGAACTTTATTATCCCATCACAATCAAGGTTGAATTCAGGAACATTTCTCACCTTCTTTTGTAACTCGACATCTTCTTTATGTGCCTCTTTAATCTTCACATGTATAGATGGTTGAACATTCATTTGAAAAAGATATGATTTTCCACTTCCATTATAATTCCAAGATCCATTCTTTGTAAATCCATAAATATTTGATCTTTTGTGATCCTCATCATGGATAAACTGGCATGGTCTTGTCGACTTAATGCATCTACCACCTTGTTTTCTTTCCCAGGGTGGTAATGGATTAAGTAGTCGTAATCCTTAATCAGCTCCAACCATCTTCTTTAGCACATATTCAGCTCCTTTTGTGTGAAAAATATACTTTAAACTTTTATGATCAATATAAATATCACACCTTTAACCATAAAGGTAATGCCTCCAAATCTTTAATGCAAAGATTACCGCAGCTAACTCCAAATCATGAGTTGAGTAATTTTGCTCATTTATTTTCAACTATCATGAGGCATAAGCTATCACCATATCATTTTGCATAAGAACACACCCCAATACCTTTTTTGGATGCATCACTGTAGATCACAAACCATTCTCCACTACAAGGAAGTGTGAGCACAGGTGCACTGGACAACCTTCTTTTCAACTCCTTGAAATTCTCTTCACATTCCTCCGTCCAAACAAACTTAACTCTTTTCCGAGTCAACTTGGTGAGTGGATTAGATAATCCTGAAAAATCTTTCACAAAACGTCGATAATATCCAGCCAAACCAAGAAAACTTCGGATCTCGGTTACTGTTGTTGGTCTCGACAATCTTTCGATAACCTCTGTTTTTGCTGGATCCATTGATATCCCCTCCTTTGAGATTATGTGACCCAAAAATGGAACTTTTTTAAGCAAAAATTCACACTTGGTAAATTTGGCATAAAGCTTCTCCTTTCTCAGGGTCTTCAATATAATTCTCAAGTGATCTTAATGTTCTTTCTTGCTCTTTGAATATACAAGAATATCGTCTATAAAGGCTACCACAAACTGATCAAGATAGTCTCTAAAGACTATATTCATCAGATCCATGAAGATAGAAGGGGAATTAGTAAGACCAAATGGCATCACTATAAATTCATAGTGTCCATACCTTGTACGGAAAGCCATCTTTGGTATATCCTCCCTTTTGACCCTTAATTGATGATACCCTGAACAAAGATCAATCTTGGAAAAGTATTGAGCTCCGTGTAGTTGGTCAAATAGGTCATCAATGCGCGGGAGAGGATATTTGTTCTTGATAGTGATCTTTTTAAGTTCCCGATAATCAATGCAGAGTCTCATTGATCCATCTTTCTTCTTAAAAAACAGAACAGTTGCTCCCTAAGGTGACGCACTAGGGCGTATGAACCCCTTATCAAGATTCTCCTGGAGTTTCTTTTTCAATTCCTTCAACTCAATTGGGTCCATTCTATAAGATTTACTTGAAATAGGCAAAGCACCCGGTATGAGTTCTATTGAAAACTCAACTTCGCGATTTGGTGGAAGACCCCGTAATTCCTCCGGAAAGACATCATCAAACTCCCGTACAATGGGAATATTCTTAATCGTGAGTTTCTCACCAACCATTTGAGATAAATAACCTTCATTTAGTGGAATCAATACCCATAAAATGGAAGAAATTTCCACTGGAAGGTTATGTTCATCCTTGCATTGATAGACGATCATAGATTGATCTGGAATATGAAATGTGACTTCCCTTCTTTGGCAATTGATATGAGCTCCATGTAGAGAAAGCCAATCCAAGCCAAGAATCACATCAAATTCCACTATAATAAGGATCACAAGATTTGCAGGAAGCACTTTCCCACAAACTTCAATCGGAGAAGAATTATAAACTTTTGATGCGACTGTTGTGCCATTAGGTGTTGTCACAGCTAACTCAACATCTAATTGTTGAGGTAATACGGTGATACCCATAGAAAAATCTTAATAAATAGAGGAGTGGGTGGATCCAAGATCAAATAAAACATTTTCTACTTTAGAGTGGATGGTAAGTGTACCTTTCACCACATCGTTATCGTACTCCACATCGCTGAAAGAAATTGCATGTGACTTTCCTTTGTCTTTAGCCTTAAGAGATTATTGACGTCAACCATCATCATCAACCCTTGGATTAGGGAATTTATTGGCATAATGTCCCATCTCCTTGAACTTGAAACATTGAATTGTAGTAGGTTAATTCTGTGTATCCCTTCCTTTGTTTGCATCATTAGACATCTTCTTCCCATCATCGCGGCATTCAAATGCCCGATGACCTTCCTTTACACATTTGAAACATTTACTTGTCCCCTTAAGACAACTCCCTCCATGTTTCTTTCCACACTTTGGGCATAAGGGAAAGCTCATCTTTTTTTCAGTGTGCTCTTTAGATTTTCCTTTGAATTCCATTTTCCTCTTCTTATCAAACCCATATGACTGATGGGTTACTCTAATATCCATCTAAACTTTGAGAGCACATCGAACGATTTCCTCATAGCTATTGAAGTCCCTTATGGCTAAGGTCCTTCGAAGACTTGTTTTTAAGCCAATAAAGAGTCGATCGATCTTACTCTCATGTTGGATAATAATACCAGAAGCGTACCTTGGAAGTCTTGTAAAATTTGCTTCATAGGTACCAACAGATTCATCATCATTTTTCTTTAGTTCAAGAAACTCTTCCTCCATCTTTGTTCGGATAATACGAGGGAAGTACTTATTGAAAAATAATTTCTTGAACTCGTCCCATTCCATGGACTCAATTTCATCCCTTTTCCTTGTATTCATAATATGATTCCACCATTGATCAGCATCACCTTCCAAACGATACACTGCTAAGATGACTTTATCATGCTCAGAACATTGAAGAACTGAAAATATCTTTTCAGTAGTACTAATCCATTATCCAGCAGCTAATGGATTAGTAGACCCGCTGAATGATGGTGGACACTATCTCACGAAAGATTCAACAGAATGTTGCTCCTTCCTTTTCTCGTTTGGATGTCATGTATGATTCATAGCTTGAGAAAGTTGTGTGAGCATGGCTATAAGATTTTTCATTCCAGCTCCCCTAACGTTTGGTTTCTCAGGGGGACAATTCTTGCATTTCTCGTCGCATTCCGCATTAACACGGTTCCTTCGTGTTCCATCCATTGACTGAAACCAAGAAGAATAGCGTGAGCAACACTAATTATAATAGGAAAACCAGATAATCAAGAATAATATTTCACACTTAAGGTCTTATCCTAGGTTATTCATGGCCATTTCTAAAACACTAAGATTGTGTTCTATGCTTAGACTTATCCTTAGGGTTCTTACTAAGGCTTTCACATCCTAGTTTTAAAAGGTTGACTATACCTTTCCTCTGATACCTACTATAACGACCCATACATTACATACATTGTTATTATTCCAGAATTGAAAAACACTTATTACAACATATAAAAAAACCAAGAAAGGACTGTATAGGTATAGTGTCTTTAGAAACTGGAAAACATAAACAACTGGTTCATAAAGCATCTACTTTGCCTCCCATTTATTTCATCATATCTAGAGTCCCTTTTTGGCATATTCTACATAATAACCTTCTACTGACCTGGGGAAACAAAACATACAAATGGGTGAGCTCAAATGCTCAGTAAGGGTAAACAAAAGAAATATCAATCACATCATATACATAAGAACATAACTTTTGGAAATCGTAACCTGCAAAAGAGATCATAATATCATAACATGGGATAAATCAAAGAAGTGAAATGTAATCACAATAATCATAACTTAAAACATCAAACATTGTGGCATACACACATAATCATAGAGAATCATTTCTTATTAGTCAAGACTCATTCCCAAGACTATCATAGTGGAAAAAGACCAATTCTGAACTGAGTCACCCTCATTTCAGTCCTGTTTCACTGAACCGGTATAACCTACCATTCCAGCCATGTCTATCTCATGAGATATAAAATCTTTACCCAATGCATTGGAGGGAGATATCGGTCCCACCCATCTCATAATGATACCATTCTTATGTGTGCCACAAAATCACAAATCATACATCATTGCATAACCCATGTAGTTAAAATGGGATTCTTAAACAACTTGAAATCATAAAACAATTCATAAAAGATAAAGGAATTCATAAAAATATTTCCATTACAACATAATAAAATCCATGTAATACTAGGGAAAGAAATAAAACCCTATATTATCTTAGATGGAAAATAATTTTGATAAAACACTTGAACTCCATTCTTGTGGAAAATATTATCTTTACTTCAAAAACACTTTTCCTTTCTTAACATGTCGTATAATTCTAAACTAAAAGGAGTTGATTATAAATAAACATGAAAACTTGAAAAGTAAGCTTCTTTAAAATAATGGTTTAAAATTCCATTCATGCCGTATAAGTTAAAAAAACATTCTTCTTTTACTTTTGTCGGAAAAGTAAAAAAAATCACCTCGTACGAAAAACGACAAAAGATTCCTTTCATATATTTTACTAAAAACTCACCGAAGGGTAAAATAGGATTTAATAAATTTTAGATGAATGGAAATAATATTACATATTTTGGAAACATGGATGTGGATGATAAAATACACCCTAGTAAATTTCAAAGTATAAACAATCTCGGATAAAAATGAGATTGTGATATTTCCCTTACCTTTGGTCTGATATGCTTTGTACGTGTACAAACCTCTTGTATAATGATTTAAATAATGTTATTGACTTATTACATAATCATACTTATTTTTATGATATCATATATGGTCATATTCTTATCTTATTATTAGTAATATTTCATTACTACTTGTTATTCGGGTGTTTATTACTTTTTATTCTTATGTGTGTTTTGTCGAATAAATTCTTATTCTTCACTTTAGGTTATAGATACCACATTTATAGAATGGTATTAGTGTAATATATATCATATTAATTTATTAAATTCATTTATATAATCATTATGAAATGAAGATCATGTAGAACGAGTCACATCACATCGTGGAGATGGTATTCCGTACGTACGCACGAGTGATGATATCATTCCTATGATCGTGGAATTGTATTGGAGTGTATGTATACTATTTCAGAATCAATATCACTTTATAATGGACATATATATTCATTATTTATACCATTATACCCATACAAGTAAGGTGGTGGTGGAAAATAGATTACACCACGGTGTGGAGACGGTATTCCGTACGTACGCACGCGCGGTGATTTATTTTTCCGTAGGATGGATACATGGTGAAATATGGTTGTTTCATACTTATAATAACATATAAGTATATTATTGATACTGATGTTATTACTTTATAATGAAACAACTAATGAAGAAGAAGTGGAAGAAGAAATAAATATGAAATAATCGGTAACAGACATTACCTCTTCTTTGAAGTGCTTCTTTGAGACCTTTTTTAGGGCACTAAAATAGGTCTTTGAAGAAGACCAGAACCTCTAGGATGTCTCTAGGGAAGTGGAGAAGAGAAATTTTCAGGGGTTGGACGAGCATTAAGGCTCAAAGTGGTGTGAGGAAGAGGGGGAGGATGTGCCCTTTTATAAGGGAGGAGAGGGGCACCTTTGGAATAACAAAAAATATTATTTTATTATAAAGTCAAGTTAGGTTTTAAATAGATCCAAATTGAGTTATTTCGATGATAATGTGGGGATGGGTCTAAATCCTCTCATCCATTAGGATTTAGACAAGTTTGGGTCATTATATTAACCTTATCTTTTAGTTTTAACTCTTAGTTAATTAGATTGACATTTACCATGTTACTTTGTATTTTTATATTATATAGTTAATAAACTTACCATATACATCCAATAGACCCCCAATTTGTGTTTCATTAATATATATAACCTTATCTAAGTCATTTGGAAGAACCTTAGATTTTTAAGAATAAAATAACAATTAATAATATAATATTTGTTTTAAAAACTATTTTATGTCAATTTTGAAACTATTCAATAGTTGATTATTTTGATACTCATAACAAAATGATTACATCGACAAAAGTTAATTAAATAAATCCCAACATGTCATATTAACCTATAAAATTAGTTTAATTCATAAAAATTCTCAAATTATACTTATTTAGGTATTTATAATATCAATTATTCTAATTTTTCACTATTATGGTAATTACTGCATCATCATTGTGTCATAAATAAATTAAATTATTTAATGTCTAAAAATTATAAATAAAATACCATTATGTAGGAAATATTTTTAGATTTCTAATGAATATTTATAGTCGAATGTATCTTATGTATAACCCCATATTAAAAATGATTTACTTATTAAACATTGATTTTAACTATTTTAACCCTTCTTTAAATAATTTAATAATAAATGTCCTAATCTAATCCATGTGGGCCTAAATAATCATATTTTATTCCTAAGTTTTTTGTGGTCGAATTACATTTGTCCAATAGGATTAGGACATGTGTTAGGGTAATAATAATATCATTTTTACCCTTAATAACCCTATTTACTTTTAACAGTGGTAAAAAAAGTAAAAAGTTACTATTCACCAAAAAATTATTTTCGTCTCATTGAACCACATTGTACTTACTGACATCAACCGTGTCTCTCGAATTTTCGAAATTCCACTCACAGAAGCGGTAAAATTATGTTTTATGAAAAATTCATTTTTTTGACTACCACTTAGTGGTTTCACTATTCATCAAAAATTGAAAGTTTTTAGAAAAATACCAAAATTTCACCCTAGGCTAATTTCGATATTACGAAACCAAAAATTAAGTCCATTTTGAAAAATAAAATTTATAAAATTTATAAAATTTCAAAAAGTGGTTATTACTATTCATAACGGTTAGTTTTAATAATATTTTAAAAGTATATCATTGTTTAGTGAAACTCGGTATTGCGTACGATGCAAGCTATCGGGGAAGATCGTGATTTCGTGTAAAGAAATCCAAGAAAGTGTTGTGTGTAGAAAAAGATTCCTTTGACGATTTATATAACATAAAAGTCTCGGGTGTTACAATAGTCGACATCGAGTGCTATATATTCCTCAAACACTATGTCATCATAATGTTTCTTCTCACAGATAAAATGCTACATATTACAAGAAATCTATTGAAAATTAACCACAACATGATCAAGAAAATATTCATAAGTGCCTCTAGTAGAGATATCTTGTGCTATAGAAGAATGGGAACTATAGGAGGAAGGGTACATCATTCTTGTATCCTTGGGAAGAGAAGTATCTAGAACCTGATGGGTAGCCCCTTTAATGTTGGCCACAACATTTTGAGAAGCAGAGTTCAAATAGTCCCCATATTCTAGACCACCCTCCAAGTGATGCGCCTGACCAACAACCATTCAACTTTGAGCCATATATTTTATCTACTTTAAAATTTTGAAACATGATATTCCTCATGTCCATAAACCGATCAGAACATGCATACAATCAACCTCTTTCATCTCAATGACTCGTGACCAATGGTATAGCAATTTGAACAAAAATGTGGAATGTTATCATACTCAATTATAAGATCAAATTCATCATATTTGAAATAACTACTGTCTCAACAAATGAAGAAGAGAGATCATATTCAGCTAGAAATTAAGCTAAATGTATAAATCTATCCATTTTGGTTTTCTGATCCATTTTGATAGGAATTCTTATTAACAAATCAATATCATAATGAATTTTATAGTTCCAAAGATGACAATTTAATCAGAATACATTAACCCATAACTAAACCAAAGTGTCACCTACCTCCAAAGGATCAAATATATTATCCCATTCATAGATGTGTAGTAGACCCATCTTGAGGGTGGTCGAACTAAATCCTCAAGTCCTCATATTCATATCATAAAAAGGGAAAAGTATGTGATAAAAACCTCATCCTAGTGTGACACATTGCCAATTAGAGAATCCCCAAACATCATTTAGGCGGTCTTCATGATCCCCGATATTCCATAGTTTTGAGCCTCATAGAAAATGACATGTGAAATGATTGAATGCTGACCTAATTCTAATGGTTCTGATACACCCATCGGATCTGCCATTATATGAGCAACATTTCCCCTTCGGTGGATGCCTCCAACATCAATTCCCTTGTAAAGAGAGATGGAGCAGCTCTACGCACTCTCATCAAGTAAAGATGAGGTAGGATTCCTTCCATGAATGAATTTCTGATCTTCTCGAATAGCATCGACATACCTATGTGAATCAAAAAAACCTTGAGTAAGAAAATAAATAGCCAGATCTTCATAGGACACAGCTACCATTGAAGGAAGCATTATTCTCCATCACGATTTAGAGCGAGAAGGTCTCACAAAGCCCCCATCTTTATTTATATATATTCATAATTTATTGATCCATACATATAAATATATAAATATAAATAAATTTACATGTATATAATTAAATATAATTAAATATATATATATATACACACACACATATATAAATACACACACACACACATGTACATACTAATATACATATTGATATAAATAATTGTACATAAATATAAATAAATATCTATAAATATATATAAATATATGTAAATATATCTATATATTTATAATTATGTATATAAATAAATAAATATACATATATACATATGTGTATATATTTATGTATTGACCCACATAATATATATAAATATCTATAAATATATATAATTATAAATAAATATACGCAAATATATATTTATATATATATATACACAATTATATGTGTTTGTGTGTGTGAACACATATAAATATACATAAATATATAAAAATACATATATATAGATATATATATACCCATAAAATATACATAAAAAATATATATAAATATACATAAATATACATAAATATATATAAATACATATAAATATCTATAAATATATATATAAATAAATAAATTTACATAAAAATATATCTAAGAAAACACACACACATATATATAGACACACACACACACACACACACATCAAATTCATATTTTATTTTATTTCTTGATAAACCCTCTTTTTTGGGCTAAAATAGAACCCTTACATGGCATAAATACCCTTGTGGCTTGAAGTCCATGTGACAAGGAAACCCATTACATGGCTTAAGGCCCATTCTAGGACTAATACTGTTATAGAATCTATTATTGCTATAGTTCCTTTTAAAACCCCCTCCCTCAAGGAGGCTACTAGGATTTGAATCCTAGTCATATGTAGGATTACTAGTTGACTTTAACACTTAGGAAATCCCCCGACTATATAAATATATTTATATATACAAAAATATATATATACTCACATAATATATATAGAGAGAGAGAGATAAATACATATAAATATTTATAAATATAATAAATTTTCAAATATATATATAAATACATATACACACACATATATAAATAAATATAATATAAACTTTTATATATATCTATTCACATATGGATATACATAACTACATAAATATATATATATATAAAGGTATATATATATATACAGACATTTAAATATCTTTAAATACACACACACACACATACACAAAATTCTAAATACTGAACTTCCCACTATAAGGAATGTACATGACGGTTAAGTCTTAACCATGAATTCCAACCAAATTCAATCCTTTACATTTCCATAAGAGATATATATGAGATTAACTATGCTAAGGAAATTATTAACACATATAACACATCAATAAATAATTCCCCAAATAGGGAATGAATCTTCAATTTCAACACCATCTTATCAATAGGAAAGTAAACCCAAGTAATGAATTCATACACTGTGTAAAATGGATAATAAGAACCTCTTAAATGAAGTAGAAATACAATCGAAGGATCTAAAATTATGGAACCTTAACATAAAACTCAATTTTAAAGGCATTCCAAGAACTATTTATTTGAAAATGTTATAGGGGATCTCATCTAAATCATAATATCAAAAATATTATCGTATGCTACAATTTGATAGGTTGTAAAGCCTAAACAGGCACCCAAATCAAAATTTATAGTCGTTTGAAGTTGAAGGCTGTTTTTTAAATTATCATAGAACATTGATAAATTTTTTATTATTAACTATTGTGACAATTTTATAAAATTTAATTTCATTTATTTTCATATTATTTGATTTGATAGGCCATGAAACATAAACAAACACTCAGATCAAGAGTTGTAGTCATTTTAAGCCAAAGAACGATTTTTAATATGTGCGTTGTGGGTTTTTTTGTTACTCCTATTTCTAACTATTAGTAATAATAAATAATAATTGATAATTAATTAAAATGTTATATATTAAATAATTACTATTTATAAATAATTATTAATCATTAATTATTAATTATTAATTATTAATTATTAATTATTAATTATTAACAAATAATTTAAATTTCAAGTAATTATTAATTATCAATAAATTAAAGATGATTTATAATAAATTACTCTGAATTAGTGATGGTTTTTAAAAATAAACTGCAAAAATTAAATAAATAATAAAAATAAAATTTCCAACTTATTGATGGTTTTAACTATTTCAAAAAAATCACTACTAAATAGTGACAATTTTTAGTAAACTATTGCCAAAAATTAACAACAATAAATTTTTCAATGGTTTTTAAAAATGTGGTTAATAAAAGTCTGTTAAATGCTCTTTCTCCTATAATGCCATGTGGTTACTATGCTTCCACAAGGCTTGACCATACATGATTTAGATAGTGCATGTAATTAGTTAATAAAAGAGATTCTTGAGATACCAGGCCAACATATAGTCCACCTTATAGATACTCTTGATAAACATGAGAATTGGTTGTAATATCACCCAACTTGCTCTTACCTGTAGAAAACTTGAAACCAGGTTAATATATTTTCTAATATTTCCTAATTCCTAATAAATTAGTAACTTTATTGGAATATATCCCAACTAGTTCATACTCATAATAAAATGGATATTGGGTTATCATATCACCTGTAAGTCCATACTAATAAATAATTAGAGGCTTAATTGGCATATAACCCAACCAGCCCTCACTCATAATGAAATAGAGACTACTTTGACGTATTACCTAAAAAATCCGCCTTTATAATAAACTGAAGACTTGGTAGGCATATCACCTAAACTACCATCCCTCATGAAAAAATATAAACTAGGTCGGCATATCACATAACATATCTATACATATAATAAACTAAAGGCTAGGTTGGAATATCTCGCAACATGTATGTCCTCATAATAAAATAAATATTCATTTGTATATCACCTAGCCTATATATACTCATTATAAACTTGAAACTAGGTTAGAATATCTCCTAAACTATATCTACTCATAATAAAATTAGGACTACATTAGTATATTTACCACCCTATATGAACTATAAATAATATTCCCTATAATTTATCAACCCACAAACCCATGATCATCATAACCGACCCTTGTGAAATAAACACAACACATCACTAAAAGAACTATCAGGGTAATAAAAAATCAATAATCACCACCCTGTCTACCACTTTATCCCTTCACAAATACACAATTCACCAAATATATCTTTTACCCTAAATCCTTGGTATGAAGAACATCCATCCCAATCTTATATAATAAATAGAAAAAATCATTTCCCAAATAACATGATCAATTAATAAACAAATCATAAATTATTCATCATAATGTCATGATATAGACCTAAATCCTAAAATACATTCTACCATCCCACCCTTATTATTTTATCCCTTATGATTACGAAAGTCCACCCCGAGTCTAAAAAAGCAATCAATAACCAACTTATAAGTTAATTTTTCAGTGGTGTCATCACCCTTTTATCCTATTTATAGTATTTATACTCTCATTATCCCTAATAAAACCCTATTTTCATTAGAAAACTATAAATCTATCATTATTATAATATCACCCAAGTATGTACAAGTTTTTTTAAATCCTTTTACTAGTATTTAATACTAAACTAGTAACTTACCAGTGTCAGTAACTTATTTTATCATAGATACTCAAATTGACCTAGCCTAATAACTCATTGATGGATTGCATCCCTTGATTTAGGATCAATAATCCTCACACCAAACCGAAAAATGTCACTCAAATCCTAACTCATTAAAGGGAACCCTCTACGAGTCCCTCTTTTAACTCTGGGAAATTTCATCTTCTTGACATAATCATTAGATTCTACTAAAATCATGGCGTGTCACATGAAATACATATCTCATGATTATATCAATCCTCGCATGAACTATAATAAACACTCAATTCATATCGAACTTAGTTTTAGTCTATTTCACCTCCTTACCCAAGAACATAATTATAAAATAAATTAAAATACATATAAAATGAAGGGAAATTTTATAGACTGCATACCTCATAGTCATAAGAGTAACCCCATCCATTATTATGGCTTGATTCATCATCATTTTCCTAGAATTATAGAATTATATGAAAACCCAAAAATTATGGATGTATAGATGAGAATCAATGAACAATAAAATAAATAGGGAGAAGAGTGGTGAATATGGTTAGCCTTACCACTAAGAGGACACTACCACATATGGATTATCAAAAAAACATAAATTGATAATATAAAATATGTAAGATAGAGGATGGAATAATGGGTTGGGTAACTTCTAGGTATACAAGTGATTAAAAAGAAGGGAATGTGTATCCATGCTTTTATAAAAAAATTAATGAAAATTTGAAAAGAATCAATTATAGAGGCTATCTGGTAATTAATGAATGTCCACCGGCTACATGGTGGCCATCATGAACCTTCAATATCATAGAATATCTACTACCCATTAGATACCTCATTGAGTACATAATAGTGCTCAATATGGTACCTGGTGGTATCTACTATACTTAGTAACAACACTATACACCAAACTATGTACCTAGTATAACTCCATTAGTTACTTGTTCGTATCTATTTCACGTTTTTGTTGTACCACCATTTTCCACCTTTAACACAAATTCTAAAAAAAACCATAAAATTTTCCAAACTTTAGAAAAATATTCCCAAATTTAAATATTTCTATATAAAAAACTAACCCAATTTCTTATAAAAATCTAGGCTCATTATAATTACAGATTAAATGGGTTTTGTAAGGGTTGATTTTTTTATGAATAATAGTGGAATACGTTTTTGAAAGCTTGTACATGTACTACTCTCTTATATTTATTTCCATAATTTAATTATTTAATATCTATCAAAATCATTGTAGGATATCTTTAATATATGTTTAGTATATATTTAAATAAAAAATTAAATAAAAAAGAGATGATTTCATGGAGTTTAAATGAAGCTATATTGGATGAGATACATTGATAGGTACGTAGGAAATATCAAGTACCATTAATAATGATATAATGAAAATAAGTTTTTATAACATGAGTTGAATAAAATATCACTATTTTATGTACTTTAATTGATTTAGATAATGAATTTTTAAAATATATCGGTAAAATAAATATAATATTTTTGTCCTAATTGTGACGGGATAAATGGATATCATTGTATATGTATGTACTAAGATTGATAAAATTCTATGTGTGAACAACTCATACCATTTTACATCAAATGTTTTATGAGATCTTATTGATTCAATATAGTAGATGAGAATAATAATATTCAAATTAATTTAAAAATGTTCTATAACGTAGAAGAAGTGTTCTTGGAGTCAATATTTCATATAGACATTTATGCATGGATTTTTATAAATATAAGTTAATTTGTTGCTTTGATCAAGATTTATTGAGTTTTTTTTTCCTGGAGAGACTCTATCAATTTATGGTTGAGGATCCAAAAGTTGTTTGAGGAGGATTTACTTCACCAAATATTTTATAATCAAATATAAAGAGTCTATATGGGATTATTGTGATTAAAATTAAGATTATTGTATAAATTTTGGGATGTTGGTATAATCCTATATAAATGGTTTAAGGATCCAATTCACCCTATTCATAAACCATTGTAATCACTTGAGTCATATAGTGATGATCAATATTATAAACATTATCAAGAAAGACAATGATTTAGTATTCCAAATTGGGAGACAAATCATATAAAAATATTTTATGATTGTCATTTTTTATCTAATGTCAACATAAAATTTGTGAATTATTCATGTTATAGGATATATGGTCACTATAATAAGTGTAAAGTTATGGTTTTATAAAAATTGGTAAAAACTGGCCAAAAAATTATTCAACTCATCCCTCTTCCTAGGGTTGATCCCATGTCCTCCTAGGTAATTAAAAGAGTTATAAAATATTCATGGTTTACCATTAATTTGATTTATATAAGTTGTATTCCCAAGTGTTTAAAATAGTATTTACTGTAATCAGGTTATATTTTAATGTTTTATTAAATTTATCAAATATAAATAATGTTATGAGTTATCTCAATATTTTTTTAATCTTTATTTAAGAACTATGTAAAATATTAATTCTTTTAATATTATAGGAATTAATTTATTTTAGAGGATAAATTATTATGCTTTCAATAATAAAATGACACTACCTCTTTTTAAGTATGTAAATTCTTGATATTGTTGTGAATGGGTATTCATCATTTGAGAAACACTACCACAAATCAATCTTTATTCAGCACTAGATTTTATCCATGCTAAACATAATGTGCAGATAAAAGGGTAACTTTTATCAGTACTCACTAAAAGTTTGGATAAAGATAAATTTTATCAACACTAAAAAAATAATTTATAAAAGTATACACTTTATCATTACATTTTTTAGCGCTCATAAAGGTTCATATTTATCAGTGATTTTCTTAGTTCTGAAAACAAATAATAAAAAATATTATTAATATATATATAATTATCATATTTGTATTAAAAAAATAATGTTCAGTTATATTCATTCAAATTTAACTATTTTATTCAGAAACCCCAAAAAATAACAGGGTTGAAAAAGATGATGACCAAGAGCATCCCCATAGATAACAAACATACAATCATG
The DNA here is from genome assembly GCA_963277665.1 of Viscum album. Classification (NCBI taxonomy): domain Eukaryota; kingdom Viridiplantae; phylum Streptophyta; class Magnoliopsida; order Santalales; family Viscaceae; genus Viscum; species Viscum album. Next base: position 1,996 of record CAUJRU010002447.1, on the reverse strand, counting down.
GGGGGCCATTATGATGATAAATAATAAGACTCTCAAATATATTTCCTTTACTAATGAGAGTGTCGGTCGCAAAATTACCTTCCCTCCAAATATCCCTCAACTTCTGGACTTTCCCAATGATACTCGTTCACTTTTTGATATAGTAGACTAGGTCCCATGGGATACTCCCATTGTATCTCATAGAACCCACCAAAATCATGGAGTCATATTCCACCATCGATAAACTGATATTGTAAAGCCTACACATAATGATGCCACTATGAAGAGCTATGATCTCTACCCTAATATAGTTTCTCGTAACATATAAGGCACTAAATCCTAAAATCACCAACCCCCTTTCATCCCAAACCATCCCCCTCCCCTCATTTGATCATGTATATTAGACCCATCAATATTTTGTTTAAAACATGAACATGGAGGGATCCACATGATCCATCGACCCATGGAAGCCAAGGTTCACCCCTCAGAAGAAACAAAATTATTAATATGTAATCCCTTGATGGAGACCAAGGTCCTCCCACTCTGCAATTTAGGAACCCATGCTTTCACCCGAACATGAATACCATGATGATAATAAGACAACCATCTCTCACTTTATTTCATGCCTCTTGTAGAACCCATCAGACCAAGAAAACACCTATCATGGGATTTAGTATCATTTCCATGATGATCCGCCCCTTCAAACTAAGCACTGAGAAAATATCCAATGGAATCTCCATGCATAGTGATCCCCATGCACTAGCCAACATGATCCCAAATAACAATAACCCATTCACTCTTGAAGAATATGTTCCAAGTTGATTCCACAATGGGGTTCTAGAAACACCAGCATCGCGACGCCAAGATAAAACCCCTCCTTTGAAAATTCTTACACCTGGGCAAGGCTCGATTCCTCACCCACAATATCAAGAAATTCAATTTGGATGTAATCTACCTACACTAAAAAAATTTCTCCCAAACGTCAGCCTCAGGCTCTTCGAGAACCAAAGAATAGTGCACTTTAGCACTAAATAAACTTAACACCTTCTCTATAAACATGCATTTATCTGGCTCATCAACCATGCTGATATTATCATAAACGATCTAATGTGAGTCAAAGAGCATCATTCTGATGAAACCTAGGTACATTCTTTCCTTTCTAAATGAGATATCTGGGACCGGGAATCCCAGAAAAAATAGAGACTCTATAACCAAATTTTACTTCCAGAAACTAACTTCTCCACAGCCCACCACCCAACAAAGACTATCTTAAAAAATATACAGCTACTAAAACATACATATTATAATATAGGAGAGTCTCGTGGTGTGCTCATCCCATCCTCTCCAATCCAACCTATACCAATCTTTCATGCATCACACCCAAAAATCCTTATATTTGATAATATCCCATAAATTCCCCCCTTTAGTGATTTTCCTGGTGTAAGAGATTATACATAAATTAATACCACCATATTCAACTGGTTTTTCATCCTACTCCAGGATACACAATGTAATTTAGCTTCATGATTATCATCCCAGATAAATAACTTCATAAAATTCTCAAGAGTGTTAATGGTTCCTTTATGAGCTTTGATAACTAAGAGAAAATGCATAGAAATTGATGAAAGGGATTTATTCACCAGAGTTAGTATCCCACAACATGAAAGAAATGTATTTTTTCAGTTATAAATGCAGCTAATTATCCGATTTATGACTCCTTCAAAGAAAACCTTATGGATCTTTCAATCTAAGATGGGGGCCCTGAGGTAATCCATTGGGAAACACTATTTTTAAATTCCCAATTTATCTTGAGTATTTTTTTCTTTGACTTTGATCATATAACTTTAAGATATAAACAACACTTTTCCCCTTATTAATTCACTAAGCACTCCACCATCCATAAGCCTCCAATAATATGTTGAAGCCACTTATTGATTTTTTTTCTAAAATTAATAAAGAATAACATGTCATCTGTAAACATGAGATGGGAAATAATGATGACCCAGATCTATTCTTA